>JAAAYG020021957.1:0-55968 GCA_009936455.2 Tomocerus minor | reverse complement strand
CAAGTGGTTCCATGGTGTAATGGTTAGCACTCTGGACTTTGAATCCAGCGATCCGAGTTCAAATCTCGGTGGAACCTACTACATTTTTGCAGATATTTTATTGTACAATATTGTTGCCTGGCTCAGCAGGGTCATGTTTCAGTTTCATAATAAATTTTACACCTTGGTTTAAGGCTTTTAATTTGCTAATACCATTTTAGCATTTATATTATACACACATTCACATTACTGACATTACACTTTACACGAAACTGTCGCATGTTGCCAGATACTTGTAATTGATTAAACGAAAATGATTCAAAAAAGTGAGTTTTTTAAGCGTTTACTATAGTTTTGGGGCGTATTGGTATAAATATATTATAGACTAACAAATATAATATAAACAATCCTCGATTACACTTATAAATCTATTAAGTTTTGCTATTTGCTATCTCAATTCTCAACTCAACTCACGTACATAAGTGTATTGCGCATTTTACTGGGTCTAGATTGATAGATATGAAATAGCCTATATAAAAATAAATTGCTTCTCAACTCAGCTAACATAACAGATCAATCAACTAATAATAATATTGTCTATAAGCATTTATTTGCTATTGTATTGAAATGCAAACGGATTATACTAGCAACATTGTTAAAATATCTATTATACAAGACAGCTTTTTTGTGACAACGTAAAACATATTTACTAGAAACAATATTATAGTATAGGTACTAGATTTCTATGATTTTCCAATAAAATCTAATGCCGATCATGATGTGGTGTTCGTTCGCAATTACCGTCCCGAAAGCCCTGTGGAGGATATGGGTGCGCACAAATACATTTTCCATAAACTACATTACACTTACCCCCGCCGGTACAGTGACACGGATATTGTAAGAAACATTCCGCACTTTCTACACAGTCATCAGATTCGATACAACCTGGACCAGGATTGGATTTTGGATCCCACTGCGGTGAAATCTCACATTTATTTTCATGTGGCCTCCACTTATGTGTACATTGACATTTATCGTTTACGCACTGCAACGGATGCTCGCATTCTCCTGGAATTCGGGATGAATCTACAATGGACAATAATTAACAGCATATTTATTAGTTGAAAATTATATACAATAACAAATTATTGTAATTATTGTCACTTTATAATAAATCCTCCAAAGTCCGAAGGCAATCTAAAGCCAATCCCTTCTGCATGCAGTCTATTTAATTGATGCCTTGCTAATTGCAATTCATAGGCAATAGACAAATAGAGAGGAAGACATTTTGGCATTCGATACCTTATGTGTATTGTGTATACAGTTCGTGAGTGAACTGATGTTTTACAGAAAATCGAAATAAATCGGGCCAAATTTGTCCTATTCGTCATTCCTATATAGTTTCACAATCTTAAATTGCTTAACTCCATGTGCCGACAGCAGCGTCAACAACATATCTTTTATTGTAAACCTATTTGTATAATACTGATTATTTTCCCCACCCACATCCCTGACATTTTCAAAAGAAGTTTTCTCAGAAACATTAATCATGTAAGGTATGGAAAAACTTGGTTACCTACTGCTAATTACGATAAGAAAGTAAACTTTATCTATCGTATTGAAAAATCTGTATTATCTGTATGTTCAAGGTAAATATTATTATTTCGTTTAGCATGTGGTGTCCGTCTTCGTGAATATGCGTCGAGAATAAGTTATTTAATTAGAAAATCTGGGTGTTGGTAATTAATTATTGAATGCATTATAGTTGCAAATTGTGTTTAGGTACCTACCACAGTTTTCGTTTATTTTTTTCCCATTGTTTACAGTGCACCTGTTTCTGAAGTCTTCAACAGATTCTCTATCGTTTTCGTCCATATAATTTCCCCACTTGACACAATCTTCTCCGACAGGTTCTTCGAAAACATAACCTTCTTGATACACAAACGGTTCGACATACGTAGAATTATTAATTGTGGGATCTGGTGTCGTAACGTCATCCGCAAATCCACCATTTCCAGTAAAGCGCAGCAGTATCATGCAAATTAGTAAGCAGCTGAAATTCGCTTCCATTTTGACAATACTAAAAAAAATTAACTGTAATTTCTATCTTTATCTTTATCAGTTCTTTCCAAAAGAAATTCTCTCTCCGATACAGTTCAGTTACTCGTTTGTAAAATCGAATGACATATTTTTATTTTACAGGATTGTTTGTATTATAGTACTTCAATTTTTTATGTAAAAGTGAGAAGCATATTATGTATATGTAAATACTATAGTAGTTTGTTGTAACGGTTTGTATTTCAAAATCAAAAATTTTTGTCTTGGCAATTTGCTCAGCTTTTGTGTAAAAAATATAGTAATTGATTGGTAAATGATGATGATTAGTGGTAGAAACTTCTAATTTAAATTACATGCAATATTATGTTGCTTTTTAAAGGAGGTAAATTAGCTGAACGATTCCGTATAAGCCAAGGGTTATGATTGACGGGTTAAATCTATTGGCGTTATTAGAACATTTCCCTTGTGCATCACCCTCTCTAGGTCCATCTCGACAAATGCACTTTCCAATTTTGTCTTGGATTGTTGTTGTTGTACTATAACTTGCTGGTGCAAAATAATTATGGTGGTGATACCCGTAGTAAGGACGATAAAGATATGGTATTGGGCGGTAGTAGTACATGGGCCTATAAGGACGATAGTATCTTCTGGTAACGATCATACGTTTTTTCCTTCTATTACTTGAAGTGGATTGGACGGTTGTTGATCCTTTAACACAAGCTGCATACTCGGTGCAGTCATCTTTTCCAGTACAACCGGGTTTTCCTGCCTTAATTACGCAATGAGTCTTCGTAGCAGTCCAAATATATATTTCTGGAAGTTTCTGGCAAAGATTCTGACACGTAGCATTTAGACACTCAAGTGAATCAGGACAATCACTTCCAGAGCCTAAGTTATCGGAAAATAATAAAGTATTTTTAATTCGATTCAAAATATCAGAATCTTATTAAATTGGTATTGATGCAAGTAACAAATTGGGGTTCGTTCGTACTGCAATTTTTGTTTATATCTGGGTGCACGAAGTTGTCAGTGTCGTTAACTTGTGCATTGACTCCATCCCCAATTCCAATCAATATTCCAATGACAACTAAAATAGCTTTTAGAACCTGCAACCAAACTTGTGACTTCATTGTGGTCAAGACTTTACAAAAGCTTAAGTTTGTTATTGTTCAGAGATTAGTAATTTGCGGCCTTCATTTAGCTTCATCCAAATCAGAATGATTCAGTTTAATGATTTGATACTGATTACTGATGGATGTGTGAAGGAAAAGTGCCAAATGAACTATCTATTTTCAAAGTATTACTATTTTACTTCTGCATTTTGACAGAAACGATTTTCAAAATCAATTATTCAGTTTGGATTTTAGAATGTAAATGATTTTTTGTTACCGATTCGTTGCGCAATGGAAATGTGTGAGAATTTTTTACGTGTTGTGTTATTAGAGCGTAATAGCGTTGTCTTGTCATTTGCGATCCTTTCCATTCGATTTGCATTGAAACATTTACGCGTACTCTTTTCATGTCAAACTTGTCGCAGTTTTTGCATCAGGCTGTGAAACATTTGACCGATTTTAATGAGAATTACACCGATAAATTCCTAGAAACATTATCTACATTTTGGACAATTCAAAACTTCAGATGCATTGTTGCTTTATACAAAAAAATAATTATCGTTTTTCCGATAACTTTCAACATTTCAATATTTTAATATTTAACATTTTTAAAGAAATGGGGAAGCTATATCTAGGTATCCAAAATTTCGAATTATCGAAAATGTAGATTTATAGTGTTTGTAGGATTTAATGTGTAATTCTCATTACAATCAGTTCCGTGTGTATTGCCTAAAGAATTCGGAATCTGGGCTGGAAAATTATGCATTTTAAATTAGACTCAACGATGCAACGCAAAGCGACAATAGTATTCTTATGAGAAAATTTCAAAATTCTTGTCGTAAGGCAAGGATTATAGAGGTATATATTGGTCGAAATCGCAAGGTATAATATCTCACAGAATCGTGTCAAGTGCTCCTTAAAGATAACCTTTACCGTGCTTTACCCTTTTAAACTTCTTTGTGTGTAGTTGACATTAGTAGAATTCCTTGCAAGCAAAAGTAATGAGATCTAATCTGGGCGTACTGTAACTAAAAAAGCTATTATTATTATTTCGATAGTAAATATACTCTAGCATCCTTTGGTCTATCGGATTGGGATGCATAAGTTTCGTCGTAACTGTATATATATATATATATTGGCTGTCATTTAGACTGTATATGGTATATGTATGAGACAGATAGGCACATCGACGGAGTCCGTTAAATGAACAGTTTGTTTTACATTAATAAAGGACTTATTCGCTCAGATTAGAACAAGAAGGTAAAATGTTTCTGGACAAGATATCAGATCGCATTTATACACAGTGGATTTTGATTGACTGGTAATTTTATAGTAAACAGTTTTTCAACAGTTTTTCAACAGTTACATTGCACATAGTTTCCTTCCAGGTATTCATGGGTATTATATCTTACAAAATGCGTAGCTTAATGTGATACTAATCTTACATGAGCAGATACAGTTGTAAAGGTAATTAGTAGATGTAAGTGTAATAATTAGTAGATGACTTTAAGTAACATTATGAATAAAATGATGAAATCTTTAACTAGAGTAGTAGTACATAACAAATAGAGCTAAGATAGAAATAGAAGGTATAATGTGTGTGATGGAGAGGGTTGATGCCGAACATCTGCCAACGAGGTTTTGCAATGCTGGGTCTGGATAGGCACGGCACGGCAATCCTCCAGAACATTCCAAGGCAACTGGCAATGTTATCATGTCAGGTAATTTATCGGTCACACAAAGAGAACCTTCGAGTCCTACGCACCGATTCCTGGAAGTAATCCAAGTCGTGTTAACTAAAAATCGGGATTCGCCATAGACAGGAAAACCCACCGCTGCCATGAACTCAATTACTTCTTCATGTTCCATTACTGGACAAGAGCAAGTTCCATTCATACATAACAACAAGTTCTTGAAGTCACAGTCTCTGCCTGTAATATCTCCAATACAATTATCCCCTGGTATTTTTCTCGCAGAATTAGAGTACGCAACAAAATCTTCATTTTGGTTCTTTTCATTAATGCTTTCCGAGTCCATTGTCAGTTTTGCAGCTCCAACTAGTGCTATAGCCAGCACAAGAACAAAACTAACCGCTGCTTTCATGTTGACAATGACGTTTTGAAAAATGATGACGAGCTTTTCAAGGTTTTGCAAAATTAATTTGCGAATTCTTTTTATCTGTGCAAATGGTTCACAAAGAAAGATTACTATTAAAAATCTTTGTTTTCGTTATAATAATATATTATTAGTGTAGTGTTAACAAAGTGCATTTAGTAAATTATTATATATAATTTTCTTAAATGTACTTAAATGTATCTTAAACCATAGTACAATTGCTTACTTGTATGTAATCCCACTAGTCCACAAGGTGTGATGAATAATCCTGCGTGTGATGTGTAATATCAATAATCAATAGGCAGATAATGAGATTTTGTCTTTATACTTACAAAAAAAGATACCTGAAACATTCGCAATATTAAGAAACATTTATGAAACGCTTATTTATATCAAATAAAACTTGCAAATTATTACTGAACACAGTTAATCAAATTAATTATTTTTTTATATATATTTATCTACTAAGGATCTTTTTAGAGGCTTATGTGTGGGATATGAGTAAAAGAAAAATAGGAACAAGAAAATAAAAACCAATTACTTTTGCAAGGTGAAATAATTTTCATCCAATGAAGATGGAACAAATATGCAAGGTAATGATAATGATCACTTAGAATAATGATAGCATACCTACTTGGGAAACAGCTCAATTGAATGTGTAACTGAACTACGAGTGCTCCAAAAATAAACAAATAATTAGCTTATGTGCTTTAAACATTGCATTAATAATTTTCGGTACTTGTTAACAGATACCTTGTCTCAATTAACTTCATGCATTACTTGTAGAGAGCAATGAATTCATGACTTTGCGCGTTTTATTAAAATAGTATACAATTGTAATTGTTATAAAAGCATGCAATAAGTCAAGGTGAGAGCTATTGATATGATTACATTTATATATTGATAAAATGATGTTTGCAATTAATTATAGATAGTAATATGTCACTTTCATACGACGGTAACCAAATGGCTCGAGATAAAAAGGAGTTTAGCGTACATAAACCTTATAAATATCGTGAATAGGAACCTACTTACAGATAAAAGGGCCAACTTATTTCCTTTAACTATACATGCATCATGATGTTAACGTAGTCATCATCAAAGCCAATTACAGTGTAGTGGAGAAAACTGAAGCATGATGAGATTTAGAATAGAATAATCTATTGACCATCATGTATGTTTAAAAGCAATTTGTCAATTGTTTTGATCAATTTCCAATGTTATTGTACAAAATCACTTATCTGCATCTGTATCAATTGTAATCTTATTTGTACATGCTATGAAGCTTAACTTACTGTGTACCTACTACATGTAATGTTAACATGCTATAAATATTAGTCTACAATTCTTTGATAACACTATACTCTCTTTTGGCTTGCACAGAAAATGCATTCCAAAAGATGAATTTGTTAATTATGAGTTCAATTATACAAACTTTAGTTGAGGAAACATAGTTTTGGAGTACTTGACTAAGTGTCAAAATTTTAATCCCTTTAATTAAGTATCTAATAGTCTCGACTTGTCTTGTCATTCTGGTTATCACAGCCAGTTTGGGCCACTTCATATAATCTCTTATTTTCCAGATGATAGGTGGTCAGTGTTGCTTCAATTTTTGATAAAGTCTCATCAGAAGGTTCCCGCTGACGCGTCAAAACCCACACCATTTCTGAAAAGGATGCATACAAACATTTTCTTGAATATATGCAATTATTTTATTTACCTGTAATTATTCTTCCTTGGTTTGCAATACAATTACATTTAGTTCCAGTCCTTTTAGACGATATTATATGAAAAATATGGCAATGATGATAATGACATAATTACCTGAATGGGCATTTGCTCCCAAGTAGGGATTACAACTCCAAACAACACTCCAATCATTGTAATCTGTATTTATTACTTGAACGGATGAAGTTCGAGGTTTGGAATCAAATTCCACCGGACCAAATACTAACTTTCCATCATTTGCATCACTTGCGGCTCTTAATGGAAAGGTTATGTCCTCTTCTCGTTTTCCTGAACTACACATGCAATAGAAAATAATTACAATGTGCAGCAAAATATTTCTGTATAGGAAAACTGGAAAACAAAGAAAATAAAAGTTGATTTTTAAGCAAAAGAAACGTTGATTTATGAACATACTATCTATTCACGCATGAATAAGTTAATTCGCTTTTCATTTCAAAAAATTTTGAAATTTTAATCGAGGCACATTTGAAAGGCCATTCTTTGAGACTGGACCATCGTTCTGATACATACCAAACTCCAGTGAGCTACAAATGTAGAAAAAATCAAGATTTACTTTCATGACTGAAATTAAAAGCAACTTTCGATTTCCAATAAAAATACTAGGAATAACCTTGCGTATGTCAATAGGATCCGCTGGAAGTTTGTTTGAACAATTTCCGAGGGCCGGAATACTTGCCTGGGAATCTTTCACCAATACCATTACTAAAATATATATTTGCAAGCAACAATGAGCCAGTTGTGATAAAATGCAGTCCCTCGTCATTTCTGAATTACAAATATGGTAGTAAAAGTAGTTTTACTGTGAATGTAGCACTACTAAAAGCACTGGCTCAAAAAATTTGCAATAATATTATATTTTCGGCCGATGGTTCTTATGTATGTAGTATGTATGAGTAATTCCTAAGTGGTGACGTGGAGCATGTCAGCTCGTTTCCTAAAAGGCAATAAGGAAATCAACACGCAAATCCTTTGACAATATACCGATGGAACTGCAACTGTGTGTCTGTGACTAGCTCTATTCGCTAAATATATGCACAAATTCTCTATGGAAGAAAGTTCACTGTCACATACAGGTTTCTAACGAAAAACTGCAAAGCTCAAAGTGTAACCAACAATGTTATTTAAGTTTTTGCAATTGATTTCATGGTTTCATTTTTATTTTTCGTGATGAGTAATATTCAATAATGATAATCATATACGCTATCAATCGATTGACATATTGTAATACTATGTAATTAGTGCTATTACATTTTCGTTATTTTGCATACTTAAACTCGAAATAGATATGTGTATATACACTGTACATTGTACATTGTTATATTAAATACATTCATGAATAGTATTCTCAAGATTGATACAAAGTAGCAATAATAATTTATCGGCATATACTTAGCATAATTACATATAATATATTGGCAAGCTGTTTCAATTTGATTTGTCAAATCATTTTTACCTATTTATAATAATATAATATATTTTCATAGCAAAAGTATTCAGGCAATAAATGTTAACAAATAGATACAGATCGTATGCTCTTCTCAAAATATGTAATTCTTTCACCGGACAGTTGAAACTCTAAAAATAATAAAGCAAGTTTTATCAAACGGCTGGGAAATTGCATTTCCCCTTTATGAAATAACAATCAAGGCTAGTGCACATAATATTATTATATTGACTCATCATTAGCTTTGCAATACTTCTTAGTTATAGATAGAGATATTTCTCTTAAACAATATCGGTTATCTCACAGGAAAAATTAAATGTTTTAAAGATTCAAAGGCTAAAGATAGAGAGAGTGACATGATATTTCTTCAAATGATTCCTAAGCATCCAAGCAGTCCTAATGAAGAAGTCACACACAGATAACAAGCACAGGAACAAGTGTTCACGTTTTCCAAGATGAAAATGTGCTAAAGAAAGCAAAAGTAATTGTTATCATTTTTAAGCATAGTAAGTTGAGAGCAGTAATATTTTAGATAAGTGGGTAAGTTATTGGTATCTATTCTATACTTACTCTGGACATGGCAAATAGAATGAAAATTGCTTTGATATTTGGACTGAGATCTTCTTTAACAAAAACAACTTTGGAAAATCCACTGCATCCCTGACTTTCTACACTTAGCTTAGCCACAACTTGGTCCTGCATTAATATCTACAAAAAGAAAGTAAATCTTGTAGGATTATAGAGGAGAAGCATCTGAAATAGATCAAAATAATTGTTCTTCAAACCCGAATTTCAGGTGGGAGTGCAACAATTTCCACAGTGAAAACTAAATGCTCATCAGAGTTGATGTTGTATTTGATTTCATAACCTCTGTTGAAAATGTTAGTGTTTTTAACTTGTTGTCTTGTAACAGAGCCTACTTGCCTTTTACATGGAATCGAGATTTGAGCCTCTCGAGTCTGCCCCAAAAGTTTTAAAATCGTCCACAGAATTTTTATTTTAATTCTTTGAAAATGATTTGAAAAGAAATGAAAATGAGACCTTGAACAGCCCACAGCAATAAATTGCATTAGTAGTCAATTCCAGAATAGGATTTGCAGTAAGATCCAACAAAGCCAGAGATCTAGCCGAACGCAAACAACTGCTGTCGCATGGTTTTGCTTCCAAAAGTTTCTTTCCTTGCGTGTCCGAAACAGTGAAGCCAAAAGGTCTGTATTCTATGTACCAGGCTAATGGAAAATCACAACACACATTTACGGACCAATCAAACTACCACATTATTGACAGTGAAATTTGTATTTAATTACTGACTACATTTGTCTGGTGCGATATCCACGGCGTTGACATTCTCCAGACACTCGAGCCCTCGGAATATTTCGCCATCCGGGAGTAAACTAAGATCTACGAATTCGTCTTCAATACAGCTCTCAGACTTTTCCAAGTTTGTATTGGTATCAGAAAGAGGCTCTGTTTGTATGACTTTACCTTTGGAATTCATTTTTCCAAGATGAATTTGCCTAATAATATTGTTTTAGTAAAGCTCAAGTATCTTAGAACACTTGTTGAATTTCTACTGAATTCTTTGAGGTAGGTAGAACAAAATTAAATTCTGGGGTAATTAACGTCTGTTTTTGATGGTTATGGGATTTATTAGTATGACAAAATATATTTGTAGAAATATGGGAAATACTTTCGTTGTTAGTTTGAATAAATATTCACAACTAATTGGAATGAAAAGAGTGACAATGTTCTAGCTTGGCATCTACATATGGAATAAAATGGAGAGATGAAAAGAAGATGGCAAGGAACGGATGCAAAGGTCTATTAGTTCTATGGCTGCGAGCTGGCAGTTGAAGATTGAGGTTTTCCTCCTACAGGATGACTAGTCCCTAATTGTTAGTTGTAAGAACAAGTAACAAGGATATTAGCATGATGTTAAGAAAAGCGTAGAGAAGGAAAGTTTGTGAAATGTGAAGGTTTCGGAGGAAATCGATAAATAGTGCTCAAGCACCGGAAGTCTGTAATGTCAAAAGATAAAATCAATACATATCAACATCTCACAACAACCTGCACAGCCCGAGCAGCTTCAAGACTATTTACTACCAAGATCATCTCTATTCCATCTCCGTCCGAAGCAAAGACTTCATCATTGTATTGAGTTAGCCGAGAAGTCGTCATGCGCCCACTCCTTCTGCTTTATCCCCAAACCACAATGTCCCCTGTCCGATTTCCTTGTTCATCCACGATTCACACCGAATCATTCCTCTCTTTTTCACGAGGATACACCACCACCATTCTCATATTGTATCCATTATAAGCAGCAAAATGCAACAGGCAGTTACGTTTACGTCCGCAACCTTGCCCAACATCTTTTGCTACATCATCCTCTCCCCTATATTATCGAACATGGAAGCCATATCTCCGCCAGACTATACTCCAGCATATTGTCATCAATTTCGGGGCAGTATGCATCTTGTAGCTAGCTGCCTATACTGTCTGAAACCACAAGTTTTATGAAATATTTTACAGATTTTATCAGCAAAGCTTTAGGATGGTATTATTCCTAACAAATGATACGATCTTCACATATTGAGGTACTCTGCTAATAAATAAACTGTAATAAATAACTGTTTTGTAACATATGAGTATGAATTTTGTTTTTTCTTTTGTGTACTGCAGAGTGGATATATTCCTTGAATTCCTTAAATAGACGTTCAGAAATCTCTTTCACGTTCAAGTTCAAGATCAAATAAAAGAACTTCTAAATTATGTGCATGCATAAGTAGATATGTTAATGTAGTTCTCGGATACGGAATACAGTTTCAAATACAAAAATTAAAAAATGCATATATACAGATATATCATAGCTTATTATGAATAGTTATGCTAACTATAGATAAACTTGGAAATTGTGCATGTCCACATTGCCCATTGAGCGAATACATGATCATAGATGATGCCTTGCTAACAATATTATTATGATGATGTGAGAAATGACGACTTATTATTTTACGTACAGAAATGGGCATTTGACTCTTTTCTAGATATTCTTATAATAGACATTCTGTTCCTTGCTGAAATAAATAGTTCATTTATTAGTGTAGACACAGACGATAAGAAACAAACAGTCAAAACGAATTGTTTGCAAAGCTTACTCATCGAGACTTGCTGGAGAACGTAAACAAAATGACAAATGCGATTTCTAGTGGGATTTCTTTTGTGTCGATGAGAAAAAGTGCCAGCTTGCCAAACTTAGAATAGACGCAGTTTATCACTTTAAAAAGTAATAAAAACTGTAGGTTGAGCAGCTGCAATCTGCAAAGCCTTTGTCTGTCCTTAAACACTACCCTCAACCAATAAACACAAATCGGATCATGTATGAGTGTTACAGTTTTACATCAAGTAAATGTGAAATGTGATTCTTTTGATGGCTATTTGTAACACAGAATGCACAACGGATAATGGATATATTATGTGTGTATTAATTTACAAGTTTGCAAAAGTTGCACTTGCACCACTTCAACTCATGTTCATTTCACATGAGTACTTTTATATACGAATGACTTGCTATAAATAAATATGAATAAGCCACTTTCAATATATTTAAGGTTAAAGGACCATCGAGGTCACATGAGACAGAATATCAACAGTTTTCACCCGAGAGCGAGAGACTAGTTCACTAGAATGTAATTCATACATGTTTGACTATGATTTGAGATTTTTATTACACCCAGTTTTATCCAAGTGTCAAATTGCCACACTTCAGTCGTATAAATATTTTCAGTTCAATCTTAATCAGCATCTTCCTTTAATTAATCGGTCATCTGGAAGTAATTATAAGAATTCAATCTCAATTTAATACAGGACAGAAATGTCCAATTTAATACACACACCACTTTCGCTTTCAGAATAAATGCATTTAACAATAATCAATTTTCTGTGGTAAATAAATACTGCAGTTCCGGCTACAAATGGCTGGTGAAAGTGATCATCAACTTTGTAACTTACTTTGCAGACACCTGTATAGTCTCTTGATTCTTGCATTCCAAGCTTCTGTACTAGCGTGCAATGTTTTCGTGGTGGTTTGTAATCTCATCGCTACTTTGTTGCATATGATCATCTACACGGGGAAGTTTGCAATTTCATCGCTATTTGATGTTCGCGTTAAAAGACGACGGAGGAGATCTCGAAACTTGAGTGGATTCGGATTGGGACACCCAGGAGCTCTACTTATTGTTTAACCTTGGACAGAAATAGAAATAAAACAAGGGCTCTACAACAAATAAATATATTCTACATCCCAAAACCTTGTTTCTGTTTTCATTGTTCGTTGTTTGGTTTGACATTTATTGACGTTTAATTTGACTGCAATTACAATTTGATTGGACAACTTTATTTCAAAATAATTCTGCGAAATGAAATGTAAAGATTTACTTAAGTTGTGAGTTATTGTTACCAAAGGGCAATTTGGGAGAAATATAATAGCACATTTACATATGAAGCATTTAAAAATGATTTAAAACATAGTTGCCTGTCCACAATTCAAACAAGACAGAAAGCCACATCGTGATGTGATCGTGACCGAGAACATTATAATAAACTTATCTGGTTATACACAAATAGAAACATAAATCACGTCTCAGTGACTTTGACAGTCTCAAGTTGAGACGTTATGTAAAAATTTGAGTCCGTCGTAATTTCCGATATAGTACGTGCCCATACAAGTACCAGCAATCTTGTTAACAATATTGATTCAATCGAAATGTTTTTCTCATATGCTTCAAAATGAGGTAAGCAATAATAATACTCAGTAAAGACTAACAAGAACATAACCTAATCACATTGTTAATATGCGCTTTATGTAACATATAAGAAGTTACTTATATTATTTTCTAATTTAGGAAGAATTTCTTTCGAAGGAAAGTAGATCATAAACTATCGATGCGCTGGTAGCCAGTAAAACAATTGTTTTCTTTGTAGAGCAGGGCAGGGTAGCCAAAATATGCATTCAAAGTATGTATGTCAGCATTCCCATTAATATTAGCAGTCAATTGTCCAATCGTCAATAAACCATTCACACTTAATATAATTAGGTAAATGGGTATGGTTTTGAGGAATTTTTTTGAGCCTTTTTGTCGCTAATACTTAATAATATCTTTAGTTAGGTAACCTAAGTACGAAAAGTTAAATATTTTTGTGGTTAGAATAAACATTAAGATAATGTCTATATGAACTGCACATACAGATACACATAATTTTATGTACTAAACTGCAACAGTAAAATTCGGTGAACCTTCATTTAAGTTTCATTTTAAAATAACAGAACAGAAAATACGTAGATTCTATTTCCTGCTAATTTGTGACACTGTGCACTATTTGGGTTATTCTGATTTTCTGGATAGGTAACTTAATTAATGAGGACTGCTATTTATATGACTCATATTCTATTTTCATATAAACTGGAGTTCCGTAAAAAAAGAAATATTACTCTAAGAGGAATAAATAAAGAAATATTACTCTAAGAGGAATAAAAAATGTAAGTTGTTTATTAACATACAAGCATTTCGGAGAACAATGAGGAAAAAACGGTTAGAAGTTAGAATAGAAACGTGTGCAAGGTTATTCGATAAAATGTTCTTAGATACTACACCAATCCACATGAAATAATTGGTAACGTGCATTATTACGATGCGTTTGGTGGTTTGTAATTACTAGTTGTAGCTAGAGTAGTAGCTATATTTTAGAGTAGTATTGTAGAGTAGCTGTGTTTTATAGGAGTAGAGTAGCTATGTTTTATAAGAGTAGAGTACCTATATAGATTTATTTATGCGGGGAGTTGCTTCTAGGAAGCCTTAATTTATTTATTTGAGAAACTACTCGACTTTAGGTCAATATGTGTTAATAATAGACATCATTAGCCTTGAAATACAGGTTCAAAATGAAATTCAGCAGTCTGAGGCTATGCTGTAGGAATACTACTGATTGAATTTGCGAACCAATAATTATAAAATATGTATAGCACGTGTACTGGGGACATACACATGCTATTGATATTATTTAGTTATTACAATGGATTGGTCCCCAGTTTACATGCATTCATAATCCATTACACAATTAGCTGCTGGAGATTTCGAGATGTTTTCCCTTAGGTACACTAATTTGTAATTTAAAAATTCAGCAACTGCGTAGATAGATAGCAATGAGGTAGCTAGCGCGCTGTGATATATCCAGTCTACTTGTGTACTTTGTATTCACAATTATAAATTCTGCAATAGAGGACATGTATAACACTAAACATTGGGCTTTGCTTTGCAAGGGACTTAAGAAAATGTGGTGGAGGAAAAAATGTGTTTACCTTGAAAACTTGTCTTAAAACGAATTAATTTCCCTGGAAAGGTCTAGCAGAATTCCCTTCGCACTCATACATATCTTATTAGTAGCTCTCTAGCGTTTTGTCCGCACGGGTGTGCATGAATTTTTAACTTGAATTGCTCTTTACTGTCGTCACCATCCCGTTGTAACTGCATTTACTGCATCTCTACAAAGTATTCCTACTTTTAACTTAGCTTAAGTAGTCAACTCAGGTAAATGTTAGTTTCACCCCGGGGAATGTACATAAGTAAAAGTTTAACTTGTGTTATCAAATTTTGCCAAATTGCAGTAAACACGCAGTAATAGATACTAAAATATTCTCTTTTAACATTTAGGTAGCTGACTACGATTACAGAACCTCCACCTCCCTAAAGAGTAAAGACAAACTCTAATTTTCATACAAGAAGAACAAAGCAGATATGGACATGTTGAATAGCATTGTTTCGTTATTCAGCAAAGGACTGTCACATGAAAACGAAACTCAAAGCTACACCGAATTAAAAGAAAAATGCTTGCGTGAAGGGGTTCTCTTTGAAGACGAACAATTTCTAACGACCGATGATAGTCTGCCTGCAGATGCCATCGAGGGTGGCGAAGTTAATTGGCTTCGGCCAAAGGAGATTCAGTCGGACGCAACATTGTATCATGAAAAACCAACAAAGTTTGACGTGAATCAAGGACTTTTGGGGGATTGCTGGTTTTTAGGTTCAATGGCTAATCTGCCCAAATATCAATCAGTGTTTGAATTCGTTTTACCACCGGAAAATGCCAATTTTGAAGATAAAGACTACTGCGGAATCTTCCACTTCCGATTTTGGTATTATGGACAATGGGTAGAAGTTGTGATTGATGATCGCCTTCCAACAAGGGATGGGGAACTGATTTTAGTATCTTCAGAGCATCCAAATGTATTTTGGAGTGCCCTGTTAGAGAAGGCAAGTAATTCGGATATCAAAACTATTCATCATACGTACAATACTATTCTTTAGTAACAAATTCTAGCAATACTCTCTAACAGAAATCAGTACAAGATATTCGCTTTCAACTTCATATTATGCGATTGCTAATTAACATAGTTGTTTCTACAATATCGTAATCAAAATACAAAAGAATATATCTAGGCTTCACCACAACATACAGGGTATTAAAATGGCAACAAGTCTTGGTTAATTATTCTAAAAACTGACAATTATTTTTCAGTACCTGTGTCATATTTTGCATAAATCATCTGTAAAGCTCATTAGCTATAGCTATTATACCAATGTGCTTGAAAGTCTACATTTAAAAATGGACAAGAAAACCTACATATATTAAATGTGTTAGATTTGTTCATTTCCATGCATTAAAAATATGTAACCTATATCACTATTTGATAACTATTCCGCAGATAGTGTAGTGCTTGTTTTTATCTTTCATGCAATCATTGAAAACAGTAGGGCTGTAAGAGTTTCTTTATAATTAGAAGAATTGGTTGAATTAAAGAGATGATTTCTTTGTTGTAATTAGGCATTCGCAAAACTACATGGCACTTACAAAAGAATTGAAGGAGGATACACGGCCGAGTCATTTGAGATTTTAACTGCCGGAATAGGAGAAATTTTCATGCTAAAAGATGAAACGTCGAAACTATTTGACTATATCCAAATCTGCCTCGAAAACCACTGTCTTATTGGTTGTTCCACAAGTGCAGAAGAGGAAGACAGAATTGAGTCTCATGGTATCGTGGATCATCATGCCTACTCTCTCACTGCGTCAAAGAAGATATCCGATGAAGTTTTACTCGTACGGATTCGAAATCCTTGGGGGAATGACAAAGAGTGGAAAGGAGCGTGGTCAGACGGATCTTCGGAATGGAACATCCTTGGTCCGGAAGAAATTGAGGAACTACAGTTAACATTTGATCCCGATGGAGAATATTGGATGAACTGGGAAGATTTCGCTAAGCAGTTTACTGAGGTAGAAATCGGGTACTTGGATCCATTTTGTTACATTAAAAAGGATGGAACAGAAGATTATGTTGAACACACTGAATTAAAAATGGCCTGCATTAACGGAACTTGGACTTCTGCAGATCTATATGAAAAGGAAGAGGTAAAAGATGAGAACAAAGAGGATGAAATTGCTGAAAGCGGTGGAAATGATGCGGAAAAGGATGAAGATGTACAGGCAAGCGGAAATGAAGAAGTTACCGAAGAAAGTCAAGATGAAAACCTTGAAAACAATGATATTGAGGAGAAAAAAGATAATCCAGAAGAAGAGACCAAAGAAGATAAAGATGAAATAATAAAAGAAGATGACGAACAAACAGGACACGAGGAGGAGGAGGAGAAAGTAGCAAACGAGGGAAATGAAGAACCAGAAAGTGAGGAAAACACGGTGTTAGCTGCGAAGGACAGCGCTAGAAGCTTACAATATCTACTGAAGATAAGTAAACTTGACGATGACGATGATGACAAAAAATACAAAATCATTGTAAGCAATACGATCAAAAATAGACGGCAAATAGAAGAGCATGTCATATTTGAGACTAATTTCGATTTATTCGAATTCGACAAAAATCAATTAAGCATTGCGTCAAAATTAAATGAGGAATTTTTCGAAAATAATAAGCCAATTGAGGGGAGATGGGGGTACAACATGTCCGAAGAGTACGTTGGCGGTTTTCATCTCACGGCTGGGGAATATGCACTTGTATTGAGCTCCACTAAGGAAACCGAGTTTTTCTTAAGGGTCTACTCTTCTGTTGATGTGCAGATACACCCGCTGGTTAACCAGAGTGGCGAGGAAAATGAAATTGACTTTTGAAAAAATCTGGTAACAGATGAGATCTACTCTCATTCTAACAACATTTCCTTACAGAACAATGACACTGCAGTGATTCTGGTGTTAGTTATGTTTTAATGATTACATATTTCTGATTTTTCTGAACGCTATTTCGTACTATCCATGGAAGCTTGTATGATCTATGTATTAGTATGTACAAGTTGTAAATATATCGTCTAGTATACAGTACAGTATAGAACATTACGTTATTTGCAATAACCACTTTGTAACTAATTACATTCATGTAATAATCATTTTTATTTTCAAGGTAAAACGATTCTAGATCAATCGAACTATATAGCGCATGAAATTCAATATCAAATACCGTAATATGATAACAGTAATGTAGATTAATCGTTGTACACTTTCAATATCACTATGATGTAAGCCAATGAAACAATAAAGAACCAAAATTTGTTGAGGCATTGTAGACAAAAATTTTATTCATTTTACTATCTGCTTGCTTTTACAGCGAGAAACAGAACATTTAAAACGGGTAATTGTGAAATAAGTATTTACAATTATAAAGGCATACATAAAGTAATTGATGAGCATAAAAAAATAAATTAATGGCTAAGCAATAGTATTTGTCCAGCAGCTCTGCATAACTCTTCGTAATTAATTATTGATCACTTACATCTAATATTTTGATTACAAATTACAATTCGGTAAAATATTTTCTCAAGTAATGTAGGTCAACAGAAAATGGTAATTACTTAATAAATAAACCTAATGTATTTTAGTAAGTTACTATTGTTAGGTAGGACTGTGTAATGTAATAATACAAGTAAAAATTGGAATACATAAAACGAGACTTAATGGCCAATGATTAATATTAAAGTATTTTTTAGAAAGTAAATGATTTAAAATCTTTTTACTTACGCCGTCTATATTAGTAGATTAATAAAATTAGTCTAGTTTTACATAATTAACGTCTAATATAAAATGCTTGCTGCCAGAGTTGCATTGTGAGCTATTTATAATTTCATTTTAACATTCTATTATATCATGCCGAGATCACGACTGTATTGTCAACTACGTTTCTTACAATTAGTATAAGTATAATAATACAATACAAAACTCAAAATTTGAGTTTTTAAGGCACTCTTTGTAAAGTTGACATGACACGATACAGTCTACTCTAAGGAAATGGTGGAACTACAAGGTAGGTAACATAATGCCAGGTACGATTGTCTACACCATTCTAATACAAAAGGGTAGGTAAGTATTGCACATGCAAAACGAAATGGCTACATAACTATATACAATAAAGATTTACGTAAGTCAAATAAGAGTGTAACATTAAAGAAAATTCTCAATCCTTACAATCATATTCATGCTCCGCAACAGACATACTTAATATGATTGACTAGACTGGCGTTGTGCAGCTTAAAACATAAATTACCTATTATGTCCATCAACTTGCTTACAGAACATCTTCACAATTCCAATAGTAAAACGATGAAAATAGATTTTTGAGATTAATGTGTAGCTTAAGTCAATCTTATCCATGACAAATATCAAATAAAAGCTACAATAATAATATTAATTAACACAAACAAGAAGTTTACACTGCCGGGCCATAAAAATTACATTAAAGATATCTTTGGTAAGTAAGTACCAGGTAATATATACAGACTCATTCCTCGATGTGTATCATTGATATTGTGCAATAGAGAAAATGTGATTTCAATGAAAGGGTAAGAATTGGTCATACCCCAAATAACCATCAGTAAATGCTCTTTTATTTGGAATAAAATTTTCTAAGCGAAATGGGGAGGAAAAATAAAACCCAGTTAAAAGGTGGCAAAAGGATTGCCAATTGGAAATTACGGATATGAAGGAAAAGGAGATTTAGTTTTAGATTTGGTTTTAGAGAAAATTAAGAAAGTAATAGTGGAATAAATCACAATTCCCAACTGTATACAGGATGGTGAATTCCGGACGTAAAATATTAGGACAACTGGAAGTGTAAAATCAGGATGCAAGTACAGGGTAGTACAAGGAGAAAAGACAGTATTGAGGACTAAAAATGTGAAAACAGGATTGGAATAAAATGGAATTCGGAAAACACAGTTGGGAAAATGATTTACACAAAACTAATTTCTAAGGCTATTAGAAACAGGATGAACAGTTCGGAAAAGGACAATTAGGATAGGAATAACTGGGAAAATGCAATTAACCAACTGGTATTCTTTCACTAAAATTTTTAAGAAATTGTTATTAATCCACGTAAAGGGCCGCGGATGAGGCACAATCATTAATCATGTGTAGGCAAAAGGGAGAAAACGCACGCACAGATACGCATCGTGGACGACCTTAAACAGCATATTTAAACTACGACGTTTTAATTTTTGCAGTAACTTAATGGTATTTAACTTATGGTCACAAAAATGTAATTAACATATTATACGAGGTATTTATAATGTTCAAATAAATAGTAAACAAGTTATAATGTATGACACAAACAAACAAATGCTTTAGCTGAGATAAATATTAACAGTCGAATTCTTCTTTTGGTTATGTTTGTACCTGCCCCCAATACTGTTCCAAGTAGAGCTTATGGCAACAACAGTCCTAGGTAGCTGACTTCTTATACTTCTGAAGTATGAGGTTCTATCTTCACGTGCATGACTTTCATGTCCAATGACCCATGAACTCGGAAACGGTAGAGACATGTGTGTCGAAGATTTCCATGGTTGGACAATATTTTTAATTCGACGATAGGATAAGCATTTGCATTTGCATTCTGTTCATAAAAATAATTTCAATATTAGACTCTCAACACATGTATATTATTATTCATTTGCAAGTCGCAGTGAGAAATAGCCTTCGTGAGAAAGCTATTCCGCTGCTAAAGTAATTTCCATTTACATCTGTATTTAGAAATTCGTATCAGAAAGTTCATCTCAATAACAATGACAAATAAAAGATTCCAATCACCTGAACAGGAAAATATTGCAGTGGTTCCCCATTATCTTCGTAGGAGAAAGTGCCATAATTCCACATTGTGTCAAAGTCATTTTCCGCGTTAAGGCCCTATACATTGAGAAAGAAAATAATCACTGAGATTTCATGATATAACGTGTATGTTACTATTCAATTAATTAGCAATTTTCGTACCCAAACTTCAAATTTATAAGGTGCCGAATCAATATTTCCATAGGGCGAGATAGCTTTAGGAATATGTTCCACAGTAAAACCGGTAACAATGGATGGAGCAACCAATTGTACAACGATGTCTCCAACTGAACCTTCAAAAGCCCAACACTCTCCAGGAACCACACCTGGCTACAATAAAACAATGTTAGTATTTTTGCTCCATTATGAATAACACTACAAAATACTAATGAATTGATAACCTGAATAATAGTTCGTGGATTATTTGGAGGTGACCAAATTTTAAAGCCAAAAAATGATACCACGCTGTTTCTCAGCTTTGAACTTTTCGTACATCGAGTACTCAGAATTGTACCTCCGGCGGACTCCAAAGCCAAATCCGGGAGACCCGTTTTGTCAGCATCATACCTTGCAATTGCCATTTTTATTAGCTTTTCCAAGTCCTCGTGCGTTCCACCCACAACTCCACCCCCTGGGGTAGGTTCAGGGCAGTCTCTGGTGGCACACGATATTTTAACTTGATTTCCCATCTCAGACATCAAAACAGGCAAAATGGATTCATGTAGCTTTTTCAGGTCCACCTCAACTGGTTTATGTAGAACTTTAATTTCTTTTTCAGTCTGACTTTGCTGCAGTTTTAATTCTTTAATGTCGACTTTAATTTGGTCTCGGTCTGATTTGGACGTATCAGTATCGGCTGCAATTTTTATAGCTAGATCTCTAAGTTTCATATCCAAGGTTGCACTTTCTTTTTGCGTCTTGGTATTCCACAGCGTGACAAGATTATTTAAAGTAACGATTTTGCCATCTGATGTCTCTCCCAAATGAAAATTCATGATTTCCTTTAAGATCTGATCTGGCGTTTTGCCTTTGGCAGATGCCTCTTGCATAGCTAATTCCAACTGAGTGATGTGAACTTTCAATTCATTGTATTTCCCGTCGTACAGTACGAATTTGTTATTATGGTCAACCATTTTCTCTTCAAGGAACTGTAATCGACTACGAATACTATCCAACTCTTCTTTGGAAATAATGGGAGGGATCGGAGCTGAAGGAGTATTAATACTAGGCGCTGTTTGTACATTAGCATTTTCTTCGGTAACCGGTGCAATAGGAATCTACTTGTTCAATAATAATTAAAGAATATGCGTATACGAATTAATTAAGAATAGTTTAATAAAAGCATTATATCGACATTACTGGAAGATAGGATAACATTCACATAAACTTACATTAACAATAGAATCAGATGTCTTCCCAGATCCGAATAAGGAAAGATAACCAAGGGAAGACAAGAGACCGACAGTTCGTGTTATTAAACTGCTAAGGCAGGAACCAACAAATTCCAAAGTGGCAGAAGCATATGAGGAAATCGGTGACTGTAGCAGATAGACTAGAATTCAGACAAGAAAAGCCCCTTGTAAATTAATTGCACTAATTTGGAAAGTTATTCAAATAGTGAAATAATATTTTCATAACAATGACAATACTAGCGGATTACTCTTTTGCCAGCTAACATATAGCAAGCCAATACACTAAGACACAATTCTTGCATTTTTTTATGAAGGTAAGTAAAGGATATATCACGAAGGAACTTTGTACAAATGGGAAATTGAAATTGCGAACAAAATCATAGTATATGATCATAAATTATCACTTTGGAATAAAATTTGAATGAATGAAATAACTTGTTTAAACAGTGGCTTTTGTTGTTAGTACATTATTTATTTGTTACATTTTTAAGTTTTATATTTGATTTTTTATCTTAACCTAAGGCATGTACTAAAAGTTATTTAAAGTAATATAATTTAACATAAAAAATTACTACGCACGATCATTTTAATACTTTTAAGTAGCTTATCTAACACGCTGTTAGTGAATTACAGAAATAATGTAACAAGCAAGAAGCATTTTTTCCAAGAGAAGAGACGCTTATATATTTACACGACTATTTTTATCTATAGACCATAGCTGTCTTTTTATTTTTTTAATTTATTCTTTTATGGAACTCAGTAATAGTTAAAGATCAGGAGAGTCCGGGGTGTAATAAGAATATCTGTACATAGATTATAGATCGAAGGAGAACATCAAACTGACACTACTGTCATTTTTTGTTCAACACAGTCTACTAGTCTTATGTCGAACTGTGACCGCCTCCTCCTCTATTTCAGTGACGATATTTTTGTAATAATAAATGAATTTGAAAAGTTAAATACCAAGACATAGTGTTACTTGATAAAAGGTTAAATCGCTTTGTCCAAGAATGAATCTATCTAAACACATCAGGTAAATAATAGGTAACATTACATTACAAATGGTAATACATACAATTAATACAGTCAATACTTAATAGTGAAAACAATACTCAGTTTATTATTTTAAAGCTCCAATCCAATCTCATGTAAGTTTCGTTTGTTTATGGCAATTAATTAGTTATTTCATCTTATATATACATATATTTTCCCAACCAATTACCAGTACCAGACTAAAACTACTTAGCCATGTCAGCAAATCTATCAATATCATCTAATTTTACAAGTCAATACAGTATACTAGATTATATTAGTATAGTATAGCATATATACACAGACCCTAATTATTACCCTTAACTCTACTTACAAAGTTACGACGACAAATACATTGATGGTTAGTTTTACTAGTGATGAGATGAGTAAAGTTTTTCCAGAGAATTGGGAGGAGTACAGAAGTTGAAATGCAAAAGCATATATCTTCTGTTATCTAAAAGTCTATAAGTTCACCCTATGGCACACTTGGAAGGCACAGTGCTCAACATATTGAATATATAATATATTGTATTTGAATTGAAAGTATTAATACAGTTACGATTTTACGAAAGTTATAATTTCAGCGTAAAGCATGGTGTCCTGCATAAACGGTATATAAAGTTTAGCTTCACTTTATATACGAATCATCTAATCATAAACATAACGTAGTAATAGTGTATACAAACAATAATACTTGATACAACTAGTAAGCCAAAAACTAACAGCAGCGAACTGGCCAAATTTTTAAAAATACACTTGCTTTCCAGTGGTACACTATAATATGATACATTGCACAATTTGAGAAAAAGGGAAGAATTGATTGCGGTGAAACGACCAGTCAGACAATATCTACATCGACTACATCGACTGATAGTTAAATATTTCGTAAAAAGAAGCAATAGCTTACAACAAAATAAATTAAAATTGGATAGATATGTTAAGAAAAAAAATCGTACTATAAACGTTATAAATACTACTGCATTAACTAAAAACAGATATTCTGCGTCTGACTGAATTCATTTGCTTATTGAAAAAGCAGTCTAATTTAGATACAAAAATGCGACTGGGATTGCGAAAAAATGTAAATGTTTAAGTGACTAGCTACTTTTCTAAAACTCGGAATTTCTGCAGAACGAATTGACAAAAATTTGAGAAAATACTATCATTATCATTTTGTCATGTCAATGTTGCACTAATTTACTTCACATCACAACCAAAACCACGTATCCTACCTATCGCTTTAACTTTTCTGTAACGGAATGTAAAATTAAAAACCATCGATCAAATCAAGATAGTACGATTTGGTTACATTATATAATATGTAATTAATTAAGGACATTTAGGAGGCACTAGCCAATGAGATTGTGTCAATCAACATTTTGCGAATAGAGTGCCTATACTAACGTTCATAGTCCGTGTATCTGTTGTATTCTTTAATCCTCCCTGTAGTTGTGTTGGTAAATAATAGACGCTACATAAAAGATTATAATTTACAGATGAGGCCCCTAGGGCTTCTGTTCCATAATATTTATTGAAATTAAAATGATCAGTTCCAAGCAATCTAAAAAAAATGCTAGCGACAACTTGCTTTAGAAATCTTATTGTGATAATACCTATCGATTCAGGAAAAAGGAACAAAATTATATGTCTGTAAACTTATACTAAAAATATTGTAGCGTAAAATAATAATAACTCCTGAAAACATCATTCATCTAGGTATAGTTTGAAGAGGAAGAGGAGAATAGCAAAGGTGGTATTATTGCATAAATGAAAATAATGAGAACAAGATACCTAATGGTAATTCTGTAGTAATATTATTACAACATTTGCCTGAATCTCAAGGTCACTGTTTAGAAAGAATCTTGACTTCATTTACTAGCACAGATCCCAATTTCCAAATGCATAATATCATAATGCTATATGCAGACTAAAGACGCCTGTCTAGAAACACAATGTAAGAAATGCCTACCTACAACCATTTAGTCTAAGTGCCTATTACTAATAGTCATAAACATTTTATAGCACATACATTAATACTAACAGAGTAGAATTAAATAGGCATTTATACAACTTAAAATTAAGTCTCTAACAAAATACAGTGGCTACAAGCCATTGTTGATAGATATTTGTTTTAGTTAAACAAACTGTCATTAGACTCATTATTAAACACACCTAATAGACATCAGCTCGACATCATTATCATAATAATAATTCAAAACAATATATTAAACTGAGCCATACAAGCGTTAGAATGAAGCTACCAACTAAAAATACGAAATAATTTTTAGCCACGTCTGTTTATCTAATAGTCAACTTGCACGCAGAGCAATACTGTTGTGAATCCTGCGAAATGCAGTTGCGAAGGCACTGCCAGTAGTTAATCCAATTGTGTGTGTCTGTTGTGTCCATAAAAAGCCTCACCCCTGAAAAGGGAAATTAAAAAATGATCACCTAATGTGGCCATTGATCATTTTACTTAAGTTCCACATCATTAAAAACATGGACTACCGTGTATTACTTTACTTATTTTCAATTTTGCATGTTTGGCTAAGCAAAAGGTAATATGCTAGTTTTGTTTTCGAATAGTGCAAATTGTCATCGAAATTGTAGGGGATGTTAGAGTAGTGTATTTTCTATTTTTGAGTTGAGTTTTTATTCTAAAAAAATACGGTTATCAAAGAATGAAATAAGATCTTACCCAAATATCCGATAGTAGCGATTAATAGCAGAGCGGCAAATATTTTCAGGCAACCGACGCAAAGTCCACGACTGCGATTCCAAGAGCTGGTAAAATGTTCTTCCTCAGACAAATGGTTTTCGTTATACTGTGATCTTGAATTATTATAGTTTGTTTTGGTAGCACTGTTCTCATTGCTGTTGTTGTACACCATTACATTCCGTCGTTCCACAGAATCGTTGTGGTTTGACAATAATTTTTTGTCGCTGTAGATGAGATGTCTGAATTTCGAAGAGGTTGCTTCATTTGTACCATTGGAGGTATACCCCATTCGTTTATTGTGATAATATTGGTCTTCAGTAGACGCCGAGTTTCTAGTTTTCAAAGCCCATTTCTCAAATACAAAGGCATGTACAATTGCGCTGTAAACGTACCATAAAATCTTGCTAATGGAAGTGACGCTGATGTGAAGTATTCTTTGAGCATAACTTTCTTCGGCTTGCCCGATGTCACTTGTATATCGACGTCGGTAATTTGATGTTGTTTGGCGGTGCATGAAGTCTTCATCATCATCATCAGACGATACCAGGAGACCTCCATTTACTTCCTTCCGTTTCTCAGATTTCTCACTAATTAAACTTTTGCCACTGCCCCTTTCCACGGTTTCACTGACATATGTGCGGTTTCTGTATCCTGGATGTGCAAATCTTTCATCATAGCTCTTAGCAGAGTTTGAAGCCGAGACAAAACTTCCATCACCTCCCCCTCCCACATGAAATTTCTGTGATACAATTTTTCTTGAAATTCTCGTCGTACTACTTGTTGTAGACATTTCTCGGTTCCTCCCAGTTGGGGTAGCGTGCCTATAAAATACGAAATAAAAGCATGTTTTACTATCTCCCTTGTTAGGCGCGTTTAATCATATTTTAATTAAGCATGTCAATACTATCCACAGATCCACAAACGAGGTAATTAATTTTAACAACAAAGATATATATATAATAAAATTATTAATGACACCAGTAACGAAAGTTTTTAAAATTCTCTTGGCCAAGAAAGAAATGCAGAATTTATAAACATCAAATTAATGTTGTCAGATATTTGCTGCGTTTTACAACATTCCATACTCAATAAAAATGCACTTTTAATTCCACACTTCATTTAAACATGTGGTAATCTGTGCGATTATGACTGAAATGAATGTAATGTTTACAAATAACCTATTCGCTATTTACTGTCATAAAATATTATTATGTTTCCCGATATATCGGCAATAAGTTCTAAATTAACATCCGATATTAATGTGTTCTCCGACACTTCTACATGTCTAGATCACCGCACCGAGTGTAGTACTACAAACATTTTAACCGTAACTTATTTTTTCTACACCGGCACTATTTACGCAGAAATCTAAATAGTATTACATACGCAAGAAAACGCAGAAAATAAAGTAGATTGAATTCACAAAACAAACCTACATTTCTACATCAAATTACCGATATTCACTTATTAGTGGATATGACTGCTATTAGACTATTTGGTGATATTAAAATATCATTAAACCATATTAAACCAATTATGTATTAACTATGTAAACATTACTTTTTTTTCCTACCTTG
This sequence comes from Tomocerus minor, assembly GCA_009936455.2. Lineage (NCBI taxonomy): Eukaryota > Metazoa > Arthropoda > Collembola > Entomobryomorpha > Tomoceridae > Tomocerus > Tomocerus minor. The sequence goes on along the minus strand of JAAAYG020021957.1, from coordinate 28,615 downwards.
CAGAAAATTCACATTTGAAGATGTACAAGAATTTTGCAGATCGCAAAAGCTTTAGTGGCAATAAGTGTATATTTATAAGTAAACAATTTTGATGTGTAGATAGTTATTTAGATTATTAAATTGTATAGACTAGTAACTAGAAGCAGAGAAGGTGTAAGTGTTTAGCTTTAACTGCAATAGTGGTAACGAAATTCATTTAGCCTCTTCTAGGCACAGACAAACAAGTTGTACAAGTCACAAAATAAGCTAATTCACACATTAGAACTTTGTTCTACTTCCCGAATGCACTTGGTCTTCGGTGTGTCTGTTACAAGCCAGAACTAGGGACCAACTAAAAAGTAGAAAATTTTGTTTTGCTGCTTGCAGAGCAGCAGGAGATGTATATAAAGTTATACACACAAGATCACGAAGAAAAATCTCAAATAACAAAAGAGCAGCTGAGAACAGCGGCAGAGGATTGTGGCAAGGCATGTGACAGCACTCTAATCTCACCAAATAACCATTGACTTTTTTCACTGATGATTTTTATACAACCAGGTTACTTTTGCATTGAAAAGTTGGATGTTCTCTTTCAGTGCCCGGCAGAACTTCCTCCCCTGGGCGGACTACCTCTTCTCACTTAACACACTTCTCTGCTTATTCTGCTACATCATGAGAATTTATATTTAGCTAAAGAATCGAATGAATGCTACGAACGAGCACGAAAGCTTATCTAACCTAGCATTGTGAAATTGTACCCAAAACTTTTTTTTTACATGAAGACATGAACTGTGTTACATATACCGCAAAGATGCATACATTCATTCATTGCACAAACTGGGGATAGACATGTACATGTATGTACATACAATAATTACACGTTCATTAACTACGCAAAATCCCATAGAAAAAAATCTTTTGAAAGATTTGACATTTGTAAGGGGAAGATAAACTTGGGTTTGTATACTAATCAGAATTATTTTATTAAGTGCTAATGGGTATAAAACAACAGAACAAAACTTCAAGTGTCTACTACTATTCATTCATCCTAATGCCAATTCATAGTGATGTTATTTTGCTATGTATTTGCCCAATACTAATTGGCGATGACAATATCATTACCCCTCATCTTCGGAGTGACAAAATTAACAAGTTGTTTTTTGTTTACTTTTCCATTATACGGTTTGCTACATTTTACATGAACCTTTTGCATGCAGTTTTTATGCGTTGATTAATAACGGGATAAAATCATAAAATATAGCTTGTTTTACATTATTTGCACTGAGTTGGATTCGAGTGGACACTGCAGTCGTAGGTCGTATTTCAAAATAATTTTTCGGAAATTTTCTTTATCGACCTGTGTAAAAGTCCTTAGTATTTTGGCCCGATTTTGGGGCATAGTATTTACCCCTACTAACTAACTATGAATCATAATTCACTGCGTTTACTTTACAGGACATACTAAAAATTAGGTTTGGAAAGTGACATAAACATAATACAATTACAATAATGAAAAATCTGCCTTATTATCACACAATCGATATTGCTTTGCTTCCTATACTATACATGATTAGTGATTAGAGATTTGTGAATGGAAAATAGTCTGAGTGCGTGGCGTGAGATGAGAGTTGAAAACACTCGTTTACGTTTGATTCGTTAAACATTAAATAGATAGGGCCAGGGCAGGGTAGGAAGGAACATACCATTTATCTAACATCAATTACCATGCATCAAAGCTAATTTACACATGCATTGGTAGGCACTGACTGCCGCATAGTGGTATCTATCTAATTTCTCTTGGAGCGCTGTTGTACACGAATATACAACGTGCTAATATATACGATACCAAATTACGAATTACGACAATATATAGCCGTAATTAATTAGCAAGTTCTTCAGCTTCGTTTCACCACTCACAGTTCTTGTCTGTCCTTAGTAAGTTAGTACGTATTCATAAATACACCACTTTCCTATTATTTTTGTTGAGCCACGTTAACCAGCTTCCAATTTTAAATACAAAAATGTTTAGCACACACAACAGTCTAGTATAGCATAGTATAACAATAAAAGTCATGCATGATCATGCTAAACAGTTGTGCTGCATCATAAATTGTATAACTACATTAACTTGATTAAACTCCAACTCCCTACTTGGAAACTTGGAAAAGTCTAAATTACCGGCAGACTGTAGACCATCAGTAAGCTTAGAAATCATTGCTTTGAAAAATGTGTGATGGAATAAAGTGTCTTATTTTATAATAGAAGACAGTACAATACAAATCAAAACCACAAGTACATCGATTTTACACGACTTTTTTTGAAACGGCTTTTATCAGGCATTATCATTGTCGGAAAAAAATTATCTAGTAATAATAGCAATACAACTGAGAAACTGAGATAGTTAGGAAATGTAATAACCCGAGTAAATGTTATCTTCATAGTCATTCACTGTACACCATTGAGCACTTTTGCTTTCCTTAAACTGCATACGAGGTTCATGAACGAATATGAGAATGTTCAAAGTGTAGCGGAGTGGATGTACATAGTACAATTACAAAGAGTGCAATGTGCTTTGTAGGTAGTGGTAGGTAGTACTTACCCATTTATTTGAGGGACTGGTAAGATTGATGCTGTTGTGCTTTCCTCCAGAGAAATCTTATTCCTTAAGACATTGGAAATATTGGAATCATTTACTGAATGGATGATGTCTTGTGGCCAGTGAACACGATACTTCTTAAAAATACTAGGAGGAGAGCCGTTTCTAAGGGCTGAGACTCGACATGGAGTGGAACCATTACTTGTGGAAATGGGTGTAACGTCGTAGCTGCTTTTTGAGACGACGTCTCTTGAGTTTCTGCACCTGTAATGGAAAACATTGCAAAATCATGATGATTAAATGCTCTAGAAAAATAGCGGACTTTATTGCATTACCCGGTTCAGGGTCCAGGCTAAAAAGTTTAAATGCTATTTAACTGCTTGATCACTCAAACTGAAGTAAAAAGATCATTTATAAAGGCCCTGGCAGTTAGCATAGCTTTATTAAGTTCTAATAAAACTAAAACAGAGCAATAGGCAAATGATTGGATGCGACACTCCACAAATCCACAGTTTACATAACAGGTGCCGATAAGCATTCACTGCCACTTGCTTGATAGCAAATGTATACAAGCACTTATCCGGTATTAGTCTATTGGTACCAGTGGTGGTGTAAATGGTTTTCAATTTCAAGACCTACAAACGCGCAAACCCCATTTTTGATTTTTCCACTAAGCAAACACAGTCTATAATTGAATTAATTATTTTGTAAACATTTCATAAAATTGAATATGCAGCAATTTTCAGCGTTAAAGCAGAGTATAGAGACGATTTCAACTTCAGCATGAAATTATTCGTTCGCAGCGAACTGCTCACACCAAATAATATGAATAATGAATAAACTTACCCCAAACGACCCAGGTTTAATAAAATTTTCCTACCTGTTAAACGAACACGGAAAAGGTTCGTATGTCATTGGAACTCCTTCTTGTTTTTTACATGATGTCCCGAATGCCGTATTATTATCAATAAAATTATTATTTTTGACCCATGACTTGTCATGTGCCATTGCCTGTCGCCCACGGCGTGCTTGAAAGTAGAACATATTGAAAATCGTCGTTGATTGTAAGAAAAATGGAAGAGCTTCCAGAAATTTTTAGTTCACTATCTCTTCTTCTTTAATAAACGTATCTTCATTTTGATAAGCAAAATCAAAAATAGGAGTACAATCAGACAGATATAAAAAGACTTTGTCCATAGTTATTTTTCAATTATTTACAAATCCAAATGAAACTTTGTTCATTTTCATTATAATTATATGCAGTGACAAGACAAGAGACCTGCGCGTCAGCGCGGCAATCAGCAAGTGTCACAAAGGTTTAACCTCACAAATACAAGTGGCAAACGAAAATTCATTTAACTGCGCACTGTTGACTGGCAAGGCAGTAAGGCACATACAATTTTGCTAATAGGAAACGTTTAAACGAGAATACGACATGCGGAGGAAAACGAGGAAATCGAGGAAAACGGCAGAGTGCAATCAGCACTCAGCGGTGGTTTGCAAGCTGTGGAAAAATTAAGTTAACTACCCTAACAAGTAATAAGACAAATATTTTAATAATAATAGTACTTCACTGTTTATCAGTTTCGCGTTCGCCAGTAATAGTATAAAGTCAAAATTAATGGGCATATTATTTGTTATTGGACTAGTCATGCTGCCACCAGTGCATAATGCATAATACATTGTGGATGTGGATTACTACTTTACAGACTCGATATTTGAGTTCAATTTGACAATAATTAATTCTTTCACCTTTTTATAATCTATTTAACAAAAAATGAGTAAGTTTTACCTCAATGCAGACCGAGGTAAATCAGGTGTGTTGACGCAATTGCATGATCCTTCAGTGCAATCCGATCTCAAGGAGTATGCGCATTTTTCCCCTCTGGGGCTACTATTATCCGACATCTTTGGTCTTCAATCTTGGTTTCTTTTCCTGAACCGGGAATTATAGGTCAGCATTCAATAATCCTCAATTTTCACACTACGAAACAAAAGTAGAACAAATGATGAGACAAAATCCAATGTATCGAAACACAATATACAAAATATACTGCAGCAGTTAGTTACCAATTTACGAATTGCAAGAATTTCCAAAAAGACAAACAGTAACAATTTAATAACCAAAAACAACACCGCATTTAGTTGCACATTTACCTGATGTTTGTAATACCTGTTTTACAATTCCCACAAATAAAATAAAAGTATTGGTCGGCTTAGTAGTTTTGAAATTTTCCAATATTTATAGTTTATTCACGTAATAATTATTATCACTTTATAACCAAACAATCACATTACTAATTGTTCACGTTTTTCACAATTATCAGTAATTAGCACAATAAGAACACGGTCGTACAGCCGGTACAGCTATGTTGATTATTGGTAGTTGATCTTGTGCGTTCAATAGTTATTGTCTCATCTTCAACTCACACAATGTCACAGTCTCGTGCTTGCGCTTATGATTATGTCTTGATGCTAGATTGAATTGTAAATAAGAAATTCACATTGCATAAAAAGTTTTGCTAAATACATTTATGATATCCATAATATTACTGACCATTGATTATTTTTCAGTACTAACTGACAGTACCAGGATGAATTCACTCTTTACTATAAACTCAGTATGAGTTACAGTTGCCTGTAGTACAAGGAAAATATTACTCACCCTAAATGTAGCCTTACCTCACCCTCACCATTCACCATAGAACATTTGAACCTGTCAATTTGTAAAACTGTGTCGAAGTATATACTATCTGCTGCATTTTAGTATATATGTACATATAGGATGCATTGCACATGTAAACAAAGGCTCGCTTGTGTTTCTCTATTCACTTCAAGCATCAACTATCTTTATTTCATGGGGACAGTCGGGATAATAAACGTAGTAGGAAACCGGAAGGGACCTCTCCCTCGCCTAGAACTACTCATACTCCAGTAGTGATATCACAGGGAATCATAGAATTATCAACAGTAAGCGAATAGAGAGCAAATGTGTTGAATAAAAATAATAACGCTACGAATGAACCACCCCCGCATAGTTGGAATAGGAAATGTATGTAGCCTCACTGTCACTGCTATTATAGCTAGTATTGTTAATTGATCACAATTTTGGAGGGTATAAGGATTGCAAAGTTTGAAACAAAAAGGTTATGTGCGTATTAGTGTCAAAGAGTCTATGTGTTACTGCATACTATATTATAGCAAAATATATAGGTTATTGGTAGGGTACTTAGGGTAGGCCGGAGGCACTAACTAAAATATTGATTTACTTTATAAGGTATTTAATTCGAAAATGATCTGGCTCTTGCATAGCCGAGCGATCTGGCCATGACATATCAAAACAATATTATAGAAGTTGAAAGATATTTCAAAATCAAGTATAGATTCAAAATTTGATATGTATTCATTTGTTTGGAGCTGAGATAATCTTTTCGGTTAGCATACGTTTTAGATGAGCTGCTTAGACTTATATGATTGCTATAGTGGGGAATCTTGGTCATTGTGCATTGTATATATACACGTTTCGTTTCGATTCTTCATGGAAAAACTTAATTAACTGTGAAAACGAACATTTTACTACAAAATGGAATACATTTTTGTATTGTGGAAATGAGTTAGAATAGGAGGCATAAATGCTAGATGTGTAAGTAATTAAATACTAATTACCATGAAGAAATTTTACAGGCAATTATGTTCGCTCTGAATTTTGGTTTTGTAAAAACTTTATGGCAGAGATTTTGACATTTGCATTTGCATTTTTCGTAAGTGTTAAGTGGAGAGATGGGTTCCTATTCATATACAGCCTGAATTGTACAGATGCACATGCAAGCTATAGTACTACCACAGCTGCAACTGTCATTCTACTGTTCTAAAAGCCATAGACATGCATCAATCAGTACAGTTCATCGAAATACCTCGTATTTTCTAAAGCTGCTAACAATTGTAATATGAGATTCTATACCCTTGCCAGAATTACTTACTTCTATTATCAGCAACTGCACTAAACATTTTATATATAGTAATTGCACATTGTACCTTGCTAGTACCGGCAATTGAAATTGATTTAGAGTAAGTAACTTACTGTAATCGACACTCGACGGATCAAAGTACGTTCTCCCTACTGTGAAATATGAAGGTGCATTTAGCTGGGCAGTGTAAAATGATCCATAAGGTTGAACTACTGATGTTCTCTGCACTAAAATGGTTCAAATTCACTTTTCACTCGCACAAGGAATGTAAATGTAAATTCTCAAATTACACTTTAATGCACCATTAAAATATCCACTGTCTTTAGCAGAGGATGTACAGGTACTTGCACTCCATAGGATGTTAAATCTACACAATTTATTTCCAATTAGTGGGCTTTGAAAAAGAGAGTTTTTTTTCTCAAATTGAACTTTTAAACTAAATCTTAGCAATGATACAATTCTGTATGTGTTATTTACTTACATTGTGACTGTGTGTTTTAGTAAAAAAAATATCATGTAGGGAGAAGGCTTTTACGAAGGCTACTAGTGTAGTTCATTTATTTTACAAGTGTTTTAATGACGGTAGGTTGGAGTGAAACAAAATGTGAATGATTTTATCTTATCACAATTAACAAAGGTGCTCACTTTGATTCTGACAGAAATTCAGAGCCCACTTCACTTTTGACTTTGCAAATGTCTTTCGACAAGTTTCGAGACTATAGTAAAAGGATAGCTTGACCACTTACATAGCGTCCGTCTCTGTCCACTACTGATAAACTAATAAATGGGATCCTTAATTGGCATCTCATAAAGCCAGTCATTCATCGAATATTGCAGCAATAACATTATGTCATACTTATACAGCACGTGTGCGGGTGTGCGATGATATACTTAAATTCTTCATTAATAATTCCTCATACAATAAGAGCTATAAAGAGTTTGCTATTTTTACAAGACAACAGTCAGACAGTCACACTAGGATACCTTTGCAATGTTAATGTGTGTTTATAAGACACCATTATTACCTTTACAACGTGCTATTATGCATGTAATATGTTTGCACTACTCTATAAGTATGGAGAATCTAGATTATAAGTGCATAGGAATGAATGGCAACAAAAAGTAGTAAGAGTGATTTGCGTCACCGATTAAGATATTATAGCTATATAGTTACTCAACATGTAATTGTAAGAATCTGTGGAGCCCATCGTACGTGCACTTTTAGTATTGACTATGCTTGTTGTCTGTTGAGTTGAAATATTACTCACCTCTAAGTTTAATAGAGCTATGAAAGAGGAGAATATATTGAAATATCTTGTGCCTTCCTAACTGCTTGCTTGTCCTGACATTACAATAGAACTTACTACTGTTGGTTATGCAACCATTTTTCTCTCTTTATTTTAATAAATACGTGTACTAATGGCTTTATTTGCTCCACAGTGGCTAGTGCAGGCAACGTCAGCATGTTCTAAAAGAACATTTTCAACGTGTGATACATTTTCCTTTGTACTGTGTGGTATAAATAATGCTTAGTCATAAGAACTTCTCATAGTGTTTGTCATTCCACACGTAGCTTCTATTTTCTATTGACTTAACATTATACTTATTAGTCACCTCCTTTTGGAATCAAGTCAATAAAAGCTATTCGTTTCAAAGAACGAAACCTGAATCTCATAATAATTACAGTGACTTCTCCTATTGTCGATATATAGACGATATATCATATGCAATTCTAAAATTGAAGACCAATTAATTGTCTTGTTAATGTCTGACTGTCTAATACTGGGCTGGTATAGTCTACTGTCAATCCTTCACGCGGCTAAACTAAATTAACAATAATATGGAAACGGAAACAGCTACGATCCATGAAAAGACACGGTTAGCATGAAAATAATGGTGCAGTACTTGCAGTGGTAGAAGTAGAACGAAAATGAAAATAGGTAAAATAGGCAGACACGTGGACGTGTTGCATGTACGGAGCTACTAAATCTACAATGTAAACACGTATAACTGACATATACTTAAATTAGATGTACTGCTATCTTACCTAGGAATTAATTGTACATTTGTATGATAAAAACAAATCAACTTACCGTGAGAATTTTCCTGTTTGTAAATCCTATTTGTATATTTTATGTACATGTGCCCAAGTTAGCAGTAACGTATTTTGTATTCGTGAAATCAATTAAGATTTGTTTTGTTTTAAATGAAGATAATGAAATTCACTCTGACTTGAGGCACAATGATGTTTGAATTGAAATTGCTTGTGCAGTACAATACAATTTACATAATATCGGTGTTGGTGCTTTGAATGTATACAGTACATGAATGCAAGAGACGTTTAGAATGTTGTATGCTGGAAGTAACTGACACGAAGACAGAAAGTATTCTGTTATTATGACAGAATAAAAGAGAGGGAAGGGTTCGACTGTGCTATTAGATTCATATTACGTTGACGTTGAATTAGCTTTGGGATGGTTAGTCCGTATTGTTTGTGTCTTTGGATGTGACTTTGACTGCTGTTTGCATTGCAGGAAGGTGGGAGGAGTGAATGAGGTCAGCTTGCAAATTCTATTTCACTTACTGTGACTTATTTTGTAGGAGCGAAGTAAGGAAGACCGTTGAAACCAGCAAATGAATGCTAAAAAGCGCCAAAGGGTAATTCTGTAATGTACAGAGAGACAGACTGCAGATAGTAAACATCCGTACGTAAGCGTGGAACAAACCTTGCAATTGTACACACATAGACATATACCTACACTATTTCTATTCTAAAAGCTGAAAGTGGATAAAAAGATTCAAGTGATACCTGTAATTCTTTGATATGGATAGTAAGATACTATAAGTGATCGTAGATATTGGAGCTTATTCAGAGTCACACGTTTTCATCCCATCTCTATGCATGCAAAAGTCACGATGGAAGTTTCACCTTGATTTTGTCTATATGATTGGAGAATAACCTTCTGAATGGAAATATACTTAATATAACAGTGTATATCTAAAGATACCTACGTTTTCCACGTACTTAGCATTTATGCTGACGTTTATAATGCAATAAACAAAACTTGGTAAAATTAGACTTTCGCGAATTTCCCATGCATAGTCAGCATACTGAATACAATCTAAACGATGATATTATTATGACTACGAAACTAACGCTTGCAGGCATAGACAGTAAATAAACCATGTGGTTCTGATCTTTACATTCGTTGGATATGGATATGGACATTATCTTCTTGCGTAATAATATCACACACATCATATTCTGCATATAGATTGTAAAGCAAAGCTGATATTTATAAGCCTTAGAGCAGTAATGCTAAGCATGAAGTATGTTTTGCTCTTACTTTTATCTGACTGACAATGAAAAGAGGATGAACTGCTCAGATAATATCCCTAGCTCATATTCATGCCATTCTGTAGCTTAAATGTATTACTAAAGTGAACATGATATCTATTATACGTACACTTTATATGTATACTTTATACATAAACTACTGTGCTTAACTGAGTAGCATCCCAGGGAGGGAATGATTGACGTAATAAATACAGACTTTGCTGACTGAAGTCTAAAGCTATGAAAACTTCACTCAAAGCGAAGAATTAGGTTACATTTACTGCGAAATAGTTATCTACCAGTGCCAAAACCTTAATTTTTTTCTCTTCGATGGTTGCCATCTGTCGCTCGTGTTTTGCACACGTGTTTGTGCCTACCAGACGCGTAAACAAAGTCTACACTCAATAAAAGTTAATAATATATATGCTCTACAGTTTTCAGAGACTTTGTCTATCTACACATGTAGTCTCTTTTTCATTAACTCTAGTAATTTACTGGCCATTGTACTTGAAAATGACAGTTATCGTTATGTACTTTCTTTAGTACATTCACAAAATAAGAATTGCGTATGTACATGTAATCTTAGGTGAGAAGACCATTTGGTTTGTGCTTTTATTTTATTTACTCTCTTTAAAAGGAAAATCCTGCAAAGATCATCTTGTCAAACTGAACTCCACTCTATAAGTACAAAACCATTAAATTGAATAAGTTGCACTTTACGTCAACCTTTTTCATGCGAAATATCCCGCAGTCTATCTATAAGTTTAGTCCATCATACTTTATTTTGCTAAAATTCGCCTGTAGTGGAGTTTAGGCTCTGTATTTATCTTGCATTGATACTTGGAAAAAAATGGAAAATTATAACTATTAAAGTTTTGCTAGGATCCTTCTAGCAACTTTGGGGTTCTTTATAAGTCTTGGATAATTATTGGGTGCCACAAATTCAGGATTATCATTCTACCAAGATTTTAATAAAAATAAGGTCGAACGATCAGTTTAAGGCGGATGCTAATACAATAATATCTACTTACGCATCATGTCAGTCTATAAGCCCTGTCCAAAAAGGAGATTGTTTTTTTCTACTTGCTAGATCATTATTATTAAAGGATTTGAGGGTTGATCACAACTATTCCCAACTTCAACCCATTCCTGAAAGAACTAGTTAGTATATAGACACAGTGGAATAACCCTATAGAATTGAAGATAATGAATTGGAAGCAGCTATAGTTGTTTTACATTGTTGGAATTTGTGCATAAACAAAATGATTGCAGACTGACTATCTATATCATAATACAATTAATAATTATTATCAAAAGGACGTTTTGTGTAAAGAAGAGGAGCAACTCGTTTGGTATAATAAAGACGATTGCATGATGAACAGCTTTTAATGTGCCATGAGCTGAATACAGAAAATAGTTTTTTGTATAATATAATCCAAAATGCATTTTGTAAGAACTAGGTACGTTTATGTATGGGATAAAATACATAATCGAATTATATTTTGTAGTCATCTATAATCTGTGCTGCAGCTATAAGCTCTATTACACCCATTTTAATTAACGCAACTGAATAATTAGTAAACCTTTTGAGTTGTGGGTCGGTGATAGTTTCTTGAAGTTAAAACATTTAAAATTCAAGACATCTTTACATGTTATAATGTTGTGGATTTCATAATTATACAGCTTATTGTTCATAATATTATATAAATATTAGTAGGGCTATATGATGAAGTTTGTGTTTATTAATGGTTCTTGGAATACAGCGGTATGCGAGATATCTTAAAAGAATATTTCTTCACTCCCCGTGCTCATAATAAGAGTATGTCAGTGTGATACATGTGTTTTTTGCTGTTATAAATGAAATAAAACGGAACGGGCTGCGGAGGAGAGGCAAAGTGGGAGCTAGAGCCAGAAAAAGTTGATGACTGGAGCCTCCCAACGAAAACGTTTAAACTAGACGGGGGAGCTTTTTCTGCTATGGAGTTATTATCAAGGCAATAATTGTTTTTGTCAATAGAGTAAACATTAAAATAGAACTCTCGAAGTAGATGAAGTGCAGGAGATTCAAGAGGAGAGGTCTGCTCTCTAAGATTTATTCATTACTGCTCGAGTGCTTCTGCAGGGTATCTCGCTCTAACCAAGAGTGTGTGCCCTAAGTACCGAGGAAGGCTTTTTATGATTCATGAGTGTTTAAATATTCTTGTGACCTCACTTCTAACTTTAACCCAATGATACATGCCATTTCAATATGTATGTATTACACTGCACTTAGGACTGAATATCTAAATACTTTTTACTCACTTCAATTGTGTATTTACACACACAGCACTGCGTCCATAATAAATTATTGTTCAAATACTTGGCATTTGGGAATGTACCTCTTCAACCGAAAAGCCTAGCCCACGACTGTAGCACTCATAATGGTAGTCATAAAAAATTGAGTAAAATATGCATCAATTCAGAAAAACAATTTATAGGTGCAATTTTTTACTATTAATTTGCAAATGTCATATGGAATGCTTACAAAATATTTTATTGTGGCTTGAACTGAAATAATATTTTTAAAACATACTTTATGCATGGGTATTGTTTGTTGCCTTGCATTATACGCATCAGTTGATACACAATTATGTACGCATCATCACTTTCATCATTAATAATGTCAGCAATGATAGGTAGAGTTATTACACCGTTTTAAACATGGCAAGCATATGATGCGTATTTCAGGTAAAGGTTACTTACCCGTGTACGTTACAAAAAGCAAGCAAGAGTGTTTTAAAGATAAAAATTATTGAAAAGCTACTGTGAGAAAGACGAGCAAGAAATCTGCTTGTAGTTTTGTATTTTGATGATGTAATAATAGTCATTCGCACTCTTTTTGCTTGTTTGTCATACGAGTGGTGCTAACTAAAATGTTTTTCTATATTGAGAGTGTATGCCCTCACGCTAACTTCAGCCATTCTAAATTCCAATGGCATATGGCAAGAAAGGGAGGCAGAGGTAGCACGGTCCCCATTCATTCTCCTTAACTGTTTACTTAAAAATAAACTCTGGTTCATATTATCTTATTAGCCAAATGAATAGTCACTTTTATATGAAAGTATATATATGCCAACATGCGTTGCTTCTCTTTATGGCTTATGGTTTGCCAATGGAATGCATTTTAGGAAGTTGAGAAATTCGGTTTGGTTTTTGCTAACTGTAATGAAAACAAGCTTTGTGGTAGCATCCAGTTCTGTTATTCAAAGAAAAGCTGAAACCAAATGTTAAGAACCGAGTTGTTATTAGACTAGGACCACATCTTTAGATCTTGTTCTTGAATGCCATTGCGGAAGGACTGTGCGTGTTCCTGTATACAAATACATTATTATCGTAAATGTGTATCTATTACCCAATTTACACATGCATATGTGAAGATGAAATGTTCCCTCAACAATAATCCTGTAGAACAGACGTGTACTGAAAGCGTGTGAGAGAATATACCTCTATTACTATTACCATTACACCGGATCTCGTGGAGCGTTCTGTCGCCGCTTCGCCACCGCTATGTTACCCATAGAATACCTAAACGCTGCGCGATTGATGCTACCGCTGGATTTGAATGTGAGGAGGCAGGGGAGGTATTCATCTTCAGGCAATTTCTGCTAGATTTACTGTGAGGGTCCACCCTCAATGAATTTCTGGGAAAATTGACGCACTCGTATTATAAGAATGCGTTAAATTGTAAGTTTCCATTACACGCACAAACATACTTCCTGTTGCAGGGTGCATAATATCCACATCATACATAAAAGTATTTGTATTAATAACTTCGTAAATGCATAAATAAGAAAAGTACAAATGTCTCAGGTTATTTCGAGGGGGTAAAATTACCCTCGACAGTCCCTGTCATTGAAAAACCTACATTTTCTGGATTTTGAAGGCCCTAGAAATTCCGTTTCAGGGTGTAAGTTTTCCATTTTCACTCCCAGCTGGACTCATATGGCATGGTGGTAAAGTGCTGCTGTTTGTGTGGCACACTCCTTTCGTGTCAAAATGACTGGTTAAAAGGAGAACATTTTGTTTAATGTTGTGTCGCATGTACTACAAGTAGTCACTACTCACTGCACACATACTGGTGTAAATAATGTTAGGAGTTTAAGGAGAAAACTGGAAAAATCTCAACTTTAAAAAGAAGGTAACCCCTCCAGGCTAGCAAATATAGCATACAAAACCTTTTAAACACATGCATGTAAGTTGTGTATGTATTTCTACGTAAAGATAAAAGTACGTTACATAATCAAGGAGGAGGACTGGGTGTATGGGATTCCTAAAAATCACGGAAATGTTTCACTTCGTTTGCCTCCTGATATGTCTTGGCATCTTATCTTCTGTTGCAGATGCTTTGACATTCTATTAGTACGTATTGTTGGTCCAAGCTATTACTCCACACGTCCCCCACCAAAGACATTTGGTTCTAGCCAAACGGTTCAACATTAAAACTGTCACTTAAAATCAATAGAAAATAGTTCCTTGAGAGTTTCCACTATTTTTATTGCATCTTTGTCCAACCTCCCTAAGATTTATTTTACTTATCCAACGAAATTATCTACTTTAGAGATGCATTAGAGTGTTTACTTTTAGCTCAGAGCCTAATGGCACAAAATAAATGTCTACAGTACAATTCCTTCTTATAAGAACTTGCAGTTCATCATTATTATTATCATTTAGTTCCATCGTACACAGCAAAGATTAAGTAATACTACAACATAGTGTTTTGTATAGTGCACACTGTAACGGGTCTGAAATATTATAATTAGTACATTTGCATTATTAAATTAAGATTTTCAGTATGGTAATCTAATCTATGTACACAACATCACAACATAGTAGAGATTTGAGAATATTTACACAGTAGGAATTTTTGTCAATTACATGCCTCACATCGGGGAAATGACTGAATTTTTGACAGAAGTTCATTCTTTGGCTTCCCCGGGCTCTTCATCCGGATCAGAGTCACCATTACCACCTAATGATTCAAGCTTTTTCCTCAAGTTTTTAATAGTCGCATTTTTCTGTACTAAAATCTTTTTCATGTTTGAGTAGGCTCCGGTAGCTTGAAATTTCTTCTCTAATTCCTTCTCTGCTAAAAGTAAATTAGACTGCACTTGACGCAGTTTATTCTCCCGAGATTCCAAGTCTTGACGAAGTTTCTCTGTCTCTTCTTCGGCTGCTTTACGACTGCTCTCCAGTTCCTGGCTCATTATCTTCACGGTGTCACGCACTGTTTGCAGTTGCGCTTCTTGAGAAGTCTCAGTCGATGTTAGAGCGTCCATTAAATCTTCTATTTGCTTTTGAGCACTAGCAAGTTCCTTGGAGAGGGATGACACGGATGACTGAGTTTCTCCCGATGACGAATCCTTGTAAGATTTCTCTTCCGTAATAATTGCTCCCATCTACGCATTACGTAAATTGTCAGATATTTTTACATTAGCAAGACAAACACAGAATTTTTATTTGAAATAAATTCAGAATATCAATACATGATGCACATTAAATATGTGTGTGCTTTGTATGGAGTGGTGTAACTTACTGTTTGGTTTTGGTTTTCCATTTCCTTTAGGCGATTTTTTAAAATATCATTTTCCGTTACCAGTCTAATTATCTCTTTCTTCAAGTTGGATGCGACATTCATATCCTCCAAAGGCAAAGCAGACTGCTTACCTTTGGTCACTATGATATTCATTTTTTCTGGTTGTTTGCATAAATTATCGTCATATATTTTTATTGCTGTTAGTTTTTCACTGCAATAAGTACAAAAAATATTTTTTGAAGTCAAAAAACAACCTGAATATTACCTATGATGGTTTCCGAAGAGTGCAAAGTACTTTTATGTTCCTCTAAACCTATATCTAACCTGTAATGTAATAAGAACGTTATAATATTGAACTCTGAGTTTTTAATATTACCGGTTTTCCAATTCGGAAATATTAGCAGTTAGAGTCAGATGCCATTCCTCAGCTTGTGACAGCAACTGTTGGACCAACAGAACGTTAGTGTGCACACAGTCACTTAGTTCCGTTTCCACTTCTCCATCGACCATTTGTTGAAGTTCCTCCAAAAGGGATTTGACTTCATCTGCTGTATACGTTTCATCTTCTCTTAGTCTTAAAAGTAGAAAATAAAGATAAGGATCTATCTTTTTAATAACAAATATAATATGATGTCCCAAAGTATGTGTATTCATTTACTTGAAATTTTTCACCGTGACAAAACAATGATCTACAGATTTAAGTCGTTGACTTTGCTGGTATTTGGACAGTCTTAAGAATTCAGAAACTAAACCAGCATGCACTGGATTCAATTTCAATTCATCCGATTCATCCTGCGAAATAATTATATTTTTCAAAATTTAAAACTCTCAACTTTATATATAAATATATATAACGAAGGTATATTTATTTGGACTTGTAGTTTCTTAACATTTTATGCCATTACACATTATGTAGCTCTATTTCAATTTGAGATTTGCAATCTTACCATTGGAATGAATATTTCCCTGAAACTCTGCAGTTATTGAAGAGGATGAAAAGGTCACCACGTATTATGAAAAACTATTGGTTAATGGAATATTGAATTAATGAACGTGTGGTAAACCAGGAATAGCCGTAGCCGCTGCTATTAAAACTCCTGTTTCTGTATTCGGTGCTCTTAGCCAGACTTACCCGGACATTTACCGTAAATGTATCCAGGTAAACAAACCGTTGTCGACAGGTATCGATTGATCAAAGCAAAGAACACTCCATTTATGTCTACCATGCTCTATATGAGTATCGCGTAGCTTGGATATAATAATTTATTGTTTTCAGCCTACCAGAAATAGGTTTACGATGCAATTTAGTGAATGAAATGAATGCCAGCAATGCAGCATATAAACAATATGAGTCTACATGCATGCACTATAATTAAAATTATTATATAATGCCAACACATATATAAAGAGAAGGAAATTGGAGGACTATGCACGAAATTGTTTATTGTGTTCCATTTGCATGAAGAAATGACTGCAGATAAAGTATTATATGCTTTAAATACCAAAGAGTAGCAACTCGTGTATACTTTGAAGATGATTTTTATTACACCTTTAAAATCCCCTGCCTGTCATGAAAAATAGATGCTGCAAAATGAGTAACGAGTTTATAATTCTTTGATAAACACAACAATATGTGTAAAATGAATATGTAGTAATGATATTGCACCCAATGGAAATGTATTAAATGAAGCAAGACTTAAAAGATGAAATCCTCTTCTCGAATTTAACAGTTTTTAGCTGCTGCTCTCCGTTATTTGGATAGATTCTTTTGCAAGCTCCTTGACAATCGATATCCTCGCATACTGAAATGCACGTTCCCCTTGTATCAACGGAAAGAGGCTTCTTTAACCATCTCTTTGGTAGATTCTTGCAGGGTCCTTCCGTCTCGATGTAAAGTTGTTGACCTGTAACAAAAATCCAAACCATTATGTATACATCCTCCGTTTATATTTGCAAATAATTATGGTATGACAATGACCTGCAAGATATTCGTCCATATAAAAGTCGGCTTTAGTTCCTAGATTTCCATATTCTTCCAGTAGCAAATCTTTTTTAGCGTGGACGATGACACACAATCCCAGAAAAATAGAAATTTTTGCGAAGGTTTTCATTGTGGATAGGTTTTGTGATTTGTAAGACAGTAAATGCACACTTTTGAGTTGTTATGTAAGATATTGTTAAATAAATCAAGAGAAAATGTAATAGAATTCCTTTTAGTCTGAAGTACGCGGAAGAACTAAAATCTTATAGTTCACCAGCGATGATACGGTTATTTGGATGTGCAACTCCCAAGTTAGGAGAGCAAACCAGATCTTCGCTTTGATCTGCATCCCCAATGTATCACTTCTCTTAAGATGTGCACATAAGGGGACTTCCTACATACATTTCTAATAAGCTAAGAAGTGTACTGTATTGTCAATGAAAGTTCATTCCCATTCAAGATTCCACCCCAGGCGAAAAGGGTGCTCCAATTCCAGTTTACATTTAATTTATGACTATTACTTTCCTACCACGACAGTTTACCAATTAGTATTAAAATCCTCTCTGCTATGCAACTCTCCATGTGTAACTATGTATGTAGTAACTTTGCGTCTTCTCTCAGGTACCTTAACTTACCTTATCAACTCGCACTCCCAACAAACACAATCCATTCCCTTCAAACCACTTTAAGCATTGATTTAACAATGCATTAGCAAGTGAATGTTATGCTTATGATCGGATTTATATAAAGGATGAGAAAGGGGTTGCCAACTGTTGATAGAAACTTCGTTGTAGAAATATCGAGAGCTTTTTTTGTAAGTTGGGTGCAGTCATGTAGTACTAAGTAAGATCTACTACGATTTACTTTTACATACTAGTACTGACAAACTCAACTCTTCCTTGATATTATAAGTAAATATCTAAAACAACAATCTAAGGAAGTAACAGTAATAATAATACATGATCTAGCATTTTATCAATGATTTCAGTGTCTCAAATGCAAAATCCATCTTTAAAATTGATATAAAATGAACATCCATTATATTTAGAGCTAATACATTTATTTGGGAATTTGTGTACACCGAAGTGTACTTATGACATTTGCCGGGCATATCGATTTTAGTTTTTGGAATGTAAATTAGCTGGTGGAATATAGCTAATTTGGTCTAACTGACTCCAAAGTCCAAATCACTTATGATTTTAATACTAATAAAAACTACGAGATGAAGATGGATGAAGAATTCCATTATCTGTAGTAGAGAATAATTAAGGAGGCCACCGGACCTGATAATATCCTATCTAATAGGTGACCTTAAGGGTATTAATAAATTAAGAAATTTGGGTTAGGTTACCAGCATTTCCTATAAGTATACTGACCGTCCTACTGCATCTCTGTTGTTACCTTCCAGTCTTTTCAAAACCACAATAATGTGTCTGAAACAGAATATAGACATTCTCATCCAAGCAGACAATTGTTGAAGCTGAATTTGAAAGAGCAGTAGGCGAGCTCATGCATTTACTTCTATCGTATTATTATGAATGTATATATTATAAGACTATAACAGAGCTTACTTATACAGTTGAGAAAATTCCGTATATTTATAACTCTCCTTTATTCACTGTTATACTGTTAAGATAGTAGCAAAGCTTATATCGAATTCCAATAATGAGTTAAATTATGAATCTTTATCTCTTACGGCAAATTGCATATTCTCAGTTCCCATGAACATGTAAGTCATTGCATTGGTAGTCAATTATCTGTGCACTATTGTAAATTGTAATTTTGCTGTTACCTTTTCAATGTATTTGGGGCTATGTGGCTGTGGCTTTTAATAAATGGTAGTATGGTAGTCTTCAAAGGAATATGCAAATATTAAATGATGGCAGTAATTAGCAATGTTGGGTGCACACTTGTATAGAAAGCACAAAAGGAATATGCATAGGTAATTATTTTGATGATGTTAGCATTATTATCATTTTTAAGGAATAAGTATATAATTACGCCACCATTAAGTCATTATTGGCTTCGCGCAAGCTGTCGAATAATTGCATCTCTCACAAACATCACGTCAATACAGCAGTATGGAACTCTTCTGGTTGTGAACCGACCCATCATTTGGCCTTAATCTAATGAAATGCTCATTTATTTATTCAATTTCATTGTAAGCTGCCAAAGAGGGTCTATTATTAGCCACACTTTTAACAAAAGTGGCAATGATTTTAATTAGAATGTGAACTCGATGATATTTAAGTTTCGACAGTCTTTGTCCATTTCTGTCTTAATGAATTTGCCATTGCTTAGGTAAAAATTTTATTACTTCCCAAATTACAAGGTTCGTGCCATTTCAAACTGCGTGTTAAAACATTATTTTTAAACCCACACTTCTCCAAATAATATTTCTTTTTCCTAAGAAGTCTTCACTCACCTTGATATTCTCTATTTATTGCAGTAGCTCACCAGAAATTCTTTAGACATGCAACCATTAAGATTTCATTTAATTGACCTAACTCAGTAACTCGTATTCTTATCATTAAATCGATGGTATTGTAGCAGTTTTTCCAGATACGTAGTTCATTTTAGTATATGGTGCGCCAAACGAAGAAATAGGAATATAAAACCTTGCGATTGAGACATTTTTGAATTAGCAGCAGTTAGGATAAATGACAGTTTCTAGCCAAACAGGTATATTAGCTATAAAGGGCTAACGTTTTTTTTTATTGCTAGTTATTGCTTTTACTGAAACCTCTAGCTACCATACCACTTACCACACTGTATGTGCAAATGGCTAATTAGATAGATACCCGTTCACACACGGGGCTTATTATTAGCAATTTATACCCTATAGCAGAGCTATACCATTTCCAGGTACTAAAGCCTCAATTTAACAATATCTAAGGAGTTATTCATGTCTCCACACAACTGCCTATTCCTATAACTTTTGAAGAGCATTTTAAGAGAACAGTTAATAATATGATGTTTACCTGTGTAAACAGAAGAATGCAAATCGTAAATAAATAATTTGCTGTGATAAGTAGAATAAGTAATGAAAGAAATGCATTAACAAAACTCATTATTTTTCCGTTGCCCATTTTCGGGTTCCTATCTCTAATATTAAATCATTGCTTTTGATGTTTTTGAAGTCCTTATATGCTAGCCAATTTTAAATGCTAGCGTAATAGGTAGCTAGGTATACTGGAAAGTATAGCATTGTCACAATGGCTCCGTGAGGATAGTCACTGCAGAGTCTTGTCCATTGTCACAAGTCTGTATGTACTTACCAATTAAAAAATTCCTCAGTTAACTAATTTCTCGTTTGTTTACTTCTTTTGAACAAACATTTACTAAAACGAAATCCGTAAACATCCTGGTCATTGCTAATTTATTATGTCAATACAAACAAAATTCCAACAAAAATATCTTTTTCATTAAAATCCCAATTTCATCCATTTGCCTTGTCAAAGGTTACTAATCAGAAAACATATTTTTAAGAGTATACCCTACAAAATTCTTGATAGATTTAGCAGAATGAGCTCAAACTTCTTCAATAATTCAATTAGTCTACGTTTGCAAAATCAGACTAACAATAGAGCAAATTTTACTGATCATAGTCATGTACATCAAAATACTATGAATTTGTCTATAAAATCCACCTCAGCAACTCTACTACCATCATTTGTTGC
Organism: Tomocerus minor; assembly: GCA_009936455.2. Taxonomy (NCBI): domain Eukaryota; kingdom Metazoa; phylum Arthropoda; class Collembola; order Entomobryomorpha; family Tomoceridae; genus Tomocerus; species Tomocerus minor. The sequence goes on along the minus strand of JAAAYG020021957.1, from coordinate 7,502 downwards.
AACAAAAATATCTACAAATGGCACGGGTAGTAACAGCACTCCAGAATTTGACACAGGAGAAATGACCTGGCTGTTGATCTGCACATGCACATGTTGGTTAATGATCATAGCAGTTGGGATTTGTGAGTTTTCAATTACTGATTTATCATAATGCTCATCTTATGTTTTTAAAGAATTGTGGTCTAGGTTTTTTAAACGGGTGAACTGGGTAATTAAATTTTTTCTTTTAGTTTATAATGGGATGGGGAGCAAAAAAAACGGCCTTAGTGTCAGCCTGTTGTGTTTATGGTCATGTGCAATCGTCTCATTTCAGGTATATCTTGAAATCGAGATTTGAGAGATTTTATTTAATGTGAAAGTTATCGATACAGTTTAATTTTTGATGAATTCCCTTTCAGTGGTACCTATTCGGTGGGTCTTTGGTTATGAGTAGAACGGGTAGTTCGTTTATAGGAAATTTTGACCACATCTTTCTCACGAATATTGGAGCTACACCATCGTTAACAAATCCAAGAGTACCTGAGTTACTTGTTGGCGTTGTTTTTTGCCTTTTTGCAGCCATTACTCCTACAGTCATAATAGGTTCGTTGCACTACTGATACATGGGTGATATTTTAAATAAGGTTTTTGTGCTAAAAAGTGTAAATATACAAATGAGAATCATACAAAGTGTAGTCCTTTTAACATCTTTTGAAATAGGTATACCTCAGAAGATTTATTTTACAAAAATTCGTGCTTGTGAATTATAGGAGCAGTTGCAGAAAGAGCTCGTTTTCTACCGTATGCCGTTTTCATATTTTTATGGACAACTTTAGTATTTGATTTTGTCATGTATTGGGAATGGAATGATAATGGGTGGATTGCAAAGAAAGGAGGTAAGAAAGTTTAAAATAATTATTCTTTACAGAGGTAACAACATTTATCTCTCAAATAGATAAAATGGCTATTTCATCCCAAAACGTGCAATGCCTTTGAAATGTTAATCCCACCATCTTTTCTGAAATTGACTTGTAATTTAATGTAGGTTATGATTTTGGTGGCGGATCTATTGTTCACGTTACGACGGGATTTTCTTCTTTAGCTTATGCTCTTGTACTCGGGAAACGGAAAAATATGAATACTGTTCCACACAACATGTCCCATGTCATTTTAGGAGCCGGCATGATCTGGTATGCCTGGCTGATAGCAAATGCTGTTTCTGGTAAAAAAAAATAGCCAAAATTGCGCATTTTGTGCAGATAACTTTGCTGTTGTAACACTTTTAATCATTAAAATAATGTAAACGTGCATGTGAAGACCAGGCCTTTTGAATATATACGTATACCAACCAACTTTCCAACTTTATGCTTTGGTATTTTTCTTTTAGGACTTGCGGTCAACATGAGAACAGTTTCCGTGTTGATCTCCACTAATCTTTCTGCATCGGTAGGAGGGATTACATGGACGATATTAGACTATCGCCATGAGAGGAAATATTCTCCCTTGGCTTTTATATCTGGAGTAATAGCTGGTCTTGTTCTCATTACACCGGCGAGTGGCTTAGTGTCCCCGGCTTCCAGCGTCTTATTTGGAATTATCGGACCTCTCTTCTGCTCTCTTACAGTAGGTTGCAAAAGATTCATCAGGATTGACGACGCCTTCGACGTATTTGGAGGTACATATTATGTCTATATGGAAAAACATTAAGACAATTTGGAGAATCTTTCAGTTTAGTTCTTAATGATTTGATATTAGATATCTAGGGCTAACATTATATTTAAAAAATATTTCATAACAGTTCATGGAGCTGGAGGGATATTGGGAAGTATTCTTACCGGAGTTTTCGCCGACAAGTCAATTGCTGCTCTTGATGGAACAAGTGTCATTGCAGGAGGTGCTATACAAGACGGCAACTGGATGCAAATTGTAAAACAATTCGACGCTTTTGCCTGTGCTGCTTGGGCCTTTGTCGTAACGCTCATCTTGGTTTTCATTCTTGATAAAATACCGGGCTTAAGACTACGGGCCAGTTTAGAAGAAGAAATTGTTGGACTGGATAAATCTGAGTTGGGATTTGTGTTTTATCAACATTTGGAAAGTGAGCCCTTTGAAGAAATGCAAAGTGAAATCATTTCTGTTACATCGAATGGTGAGAAAAATGAAAACGAGCAATTTGAAAACAAAATGGCAAAAAATAACGCAGTTGGAATCATGGATGATTTCGGTAATAGCATGGTGCAATCCACCTTTCATTACTGAATCATGATTTACTGGTCACCAGCACTATACTGCCCTAAATCTTTTTTGGAAACGGGGGAACAGCAAATAAATTAGCACATTTTTAAGAGTACTCATTTAGAATGTTTGCATTAGTATATCACATCATTAGATTAACAATTGAATTATTCTTCAATATTATTTGTCTGTATTTCGTTTAAACAATACAATATTATAGTTTATAGTTACGATTATGGTATGTGATTACTTCATAGGATATGTAAATCCTTATTGTACCAATTAATGAAAGTCGGGAGAAGGGATGACAAATTAATCTTTTTGACAACGCAACGTTTTATTGCTGAAATAATCATTTCTAGATATTTAAATAAAATACATACATATACTATTCTACAATACGATTACAATACTAATATACTAATGGCAAAAGGGGAACATAAATAAATATGGTACATTAATTTCATTCTTTATGATTAAAGATCACACGATACAGATACAACACAACAGCACGTGAAGCATGCAAATCTTGTCTACACCTTCAGTACCACAATATTAAATCAATTTAGTAGTTAGGTGTAATGAATAAAAACGTAACTTTTACCATTAATATACATAAAGGATATATTATGGACACAGTAATGCATCTGAAATATTTGCATAACGATTACATAAGAAACATAAAGCAAAACGAAAGCAAAGCAAAATTATCCTATACATTCGGTAAGTATTGTTGTATTTGTACAAATTGATGTGCTCTAATTTACAGGTTATAAATTTTCGGTAGTTTCTTCGTCTTCTTTTGTTTTCGTGTTATTGGCATCTTTTTCATTTGGTACAATGGAAACTACACTCGCTAAGGATTTAATGTCTTCGATATGCTCATACATAGAAAATCCCAGTTCAGCTTTGTCCAAACCTTCATTTTCCATATCACTGGGAGCTCTTAAGCTCAACCCAGGGATCTTGTCAATGACGAATAAAATAAGGGCTGTCATACAAAAAGCCCACCCAGCACCCGCCAAGGTATCCTGAATCAAGAATCACAATAATTTAAAGAATTATCCCGCAGTATGAATTATCATAACTTTGCACATTAATTTTACAGAAAAGTAATTTTATTACGAGAGCTTGGATCCCTAGTTGCTTCCAGTTTCCATCTAGCCATCCCCCTTCTATTACTTGATTATCGACAAGAGCAACGGATTTTTGAGCAAAAATTCCAGTCATAAGGTTACCAACAACTCCACCAATTCCGTGCACAACGAACACATCAAAGGCATCGTCGATTTTTAATACCTTCTTGATATTCATACACAAATTACACACAAGTGGACCAACGATTCCGAAGGCAATACTGGAACTTGGAGTAACATATCCCGATGCTGGAGTTCTAATATCATACATAAATTCATTTTTTATCTCTATACTCTATTACAATTTTAGTGTCAATTATTAAGACAAAAGCGTAAATCAATTTATATCTTACATTGCAACTAAACCGCAAATCATTCCACAACAGAAACCCAAAGCGGAAAACTTCTTTTCGTGACGATAATCCATAAGGGCCCACGTAATACCTCCAACTGCGGCGGACATATTTGTGGTAATCATGACCTGTATTAATAATTTTGAAATCAAATATCAGACGCAAAATTCTTCATTATTTTAGGTTTTCAAGGATTTGGTTATCATTGAGATATTTTATTACAGTAACAGCTCTGAGACTGGGTTTCAATCCACTTCCAGCGTTTGCGATTAACCTGAAAAAATATCAAAGTCACAATTAAATATTTCATTTAATTAAATCTTTTGCTTATATAGATAGTATATACTAGTGCATAGTGGGGCTCTAATGAAAATTGTAGCATTTTAGGTTCAAAATTTATCTCTAAATTGGATATTAAACATTTAGCATTCTGAATGACAACCGTAGATAGGAATCTTTTGTAAATTCATCAAAGTGAATGTATGATTAACTTGATCTATTACTCGGGCCATTGCATTGCAATGGAATGATCAAATGCATTCGATTTTTCTTCCAGTTTTTCTAACTTCGTGCAAAAATTCTGTCTTGGCTCTTACCATCCAAACCAAATAAAGCTTGTTCCGAGAATGACATGAGACATATTATGTGGGGGTTTTTCTCGCGTATCTTGACGTTTTCCTACAAGCAATGCATATGCCAAAGCAGCAGCACCCGTCTGTAAATACAAAAAATAATTTGAGAACGTGACGAGAATAACAAGCCATACTTTCATCGTTCCTATTCATTTTAGGATTAATATGTTCCTAGAGCTTGTCTTTTTGAAACAATTTGCATATACAATTCAGATTGAGTAAGCAATCTATGTATAAGTATGAATCTTCTTAACTCACCGATATGTGTACAGGTGTGCCACCCCCAAAATCTAAGGAGCCAAATAGGGCACCCCATCCGTTTGGATTCCATGCCCAATAAGTAAGAAAATCGAATACTAGAGTTGACCATAAGAAGATGAACACGACGGTAGGAAGGAAACGAGCTCGTTCAGCCACGGCACCTAAAATAATTGTCGGAGTAATGGCTGCAAAAAGGCAATACCAAATTCCAACTAACAATGCAGGGACATTTTCATTTCCTGCCGCTGGGGAATCCCCAATATTTCTGAGCAAAAGATGATCGATATTCCCAATAAATGGGCCACCGGTGTTGCTTAAACAGAGCGAATATCCTATAAGGTACCACTGCAATAAATAAATCATCACAATCAGTTCCTTTTTCATTCAAAAATTAGTTTCATGAAATTGCAAAGGAAAATGGAAGTCAAACCTGCACAGACACTACGGCACATGACCAGAAACATAACATAATTAGGGATAGAGAACTTTTACTAGGGGCCATTCCATTGTAGAAATAGCCGACTCCAGGTATCATCAACCTAAGTTATAAAAACAATTCAGATAAAATTCTCATTTCTCTTTAAAGCAAATGTTGAAGACGAATAACATAATCAATAGTTAACAGTTAACATAATCTTACCAAGTGATGGCTGTACATGCTAATAGCCATGTTACTTCCCCAGTGTCAAACTTATGTTCGGAAGTAGTTGAATTATTGTGAGCTAAATGAGAATCAGTAGACGGATAGGGCGAGTATGGTGCGTAAGTGGAAGTCCTAAACTGATCCATGTCTGAAGTATTTAGAAAACCGTGCGATCCTAGTAGTTCTGTAACACTTTCCAATTCTTCAGACACTTAAAAAAACAAAAAATCAAGTTGAAAACAAAATTTCTTGGAGATTTTCAATGAACTACTACAGTGACAGTCAGGATGGTAGATGTTTACTCATCCTCTGTGAATAGGATACTGAAGAAAAAAAGCCCTTTGTTTTCTTTTTAATGAGCTAAAACTTATTATGGGTTTACCGCATGTCGAATTCCTGTTTGCACAATGTATTAAAAGTTATTATGCATTAGATACAGATCAGACACCGCACCTTGTACTAAGATGTACCAATATATTTTAATGCTAAGTTTACGTGCACGTTACACCCGGCGAGCATTAATTCTAATAATAACTTTGTTGTAAACTGTCTAATAGAGGAAAAAATGTCTTTTTACATTAGCTAGAAACTTTTTTCACTAGCGATAATTAAAAGGAGGATATAAAAATCTCAGTTGCGTGACAGACGACTGTGCTATTGCGAAACACGCAATGTGGCTGACAAATAATTGCAGTTAAACTAGTTAAACATAGGGTTGCAAAATGTAAGTAAATGCTCCAGACAAAAATTGACATTTCATACAGAAATTGTTAACAATAATAACATGAAGGTTTAGCAGAATCGGTTAGCTTTTGCTGCGGTGTACTTGGAATTTAGTACAAGTTTCCCTTTCATTGTATTTTAAATGTTAACTCTTAGCAAGTTTAGAGTAACTTTCCACTACTTCCGCCTAACTTTCAGATGCAGAATCTTCCTTTAGTGACTAATACTAATAACTCAAATGAAATGAGATTATTTGCTTCTGCTGTCTAGTCTTGGTCAAGTCTAGTCTATTTATTTATTCCTGTCTTGTCTGTGATGGTGCGTGATAATAATAATAATAACAGCGATTACAGTGTTTACTTTGTTCAGGTTTTACATGCGTGTCAATTTTAGAATTTTGGATATATATGACTTGAACTCTTTTAACTGCTTACAATGACACAATGTCGTATAACGCCCGATTAGGTAAGTTAAATAAATAGGTTGCAAATCATTGCGATAATTGTTTGGTCGTGCGCAAGTCCAGTAATTTCCTGTTTAATGGTTATATAATGATGATGGAAGGTGAAACAATCATTGCGATATCAGACTCATATTATTATTCCAGTTCTATACTACTACTACTACTACTATTATTATTCCAGTTATTTATTAGTACATATATAAATAAGACGATCCAAATTACTAGCACATTTACTCAGTTTTCCATAAAGCAAAATCTATTTTTAGAACACCTAGTTATCTTAAAGGGAAACTGTGATGAAGTAATGCAATAATAAATAACTCACAATTGATGGATTAATTACAACATGATCTTCAATTTTACATACGTATGAATAAAAGATATCTTTGAAATGGAACCTTTCCGACATTCTGCAGAAGAATGACGAACAGCAGTTATTTCCTAAATCATAAGTTGTATTAATAAATAATCCTGTCATGGCATGAGAATGTAAACTAATAATAATTGGTACATGTTATCATAATCCATAATGGACCATGAGCTTAGCACGTGTATGACCGTGATTGCATATAAGGTACTGTTACATGTAATACTGTCAAAAACTTCATATTTCTTGCCTTTCGTACCAATTCATTTTTAGGGATTTCCTGTTTCCAGTAGCATTGACAAACGGTATCTACAAGGTGTTGGTGGTTTCGTTTACTTTCAAAATTTCTTTTTTTTAATGATCATCATAATGATGATATGTTAAAATTTGATTTGGCTTCTGAAATATATAATGCCACTATATAGTAATGAATTAGAGACGAGAAGGAAGTTTTATTGAACGCTTACCTAAACACATTGGATACGCGTGTTCGTAGCCAAATGTGACACTAGAATACTTAGTACTTGGTAATCTGCTGCTTTGGAAAGGTAAATACCGTCGCGTAAAGACTATATGAAAGTCCTTGTTTGTTATTGTTTTCCTTTAACATTGGCAAAACGAATTTCTGCCAATTCATATCATTCACTACCACTCATGTAGCCAATTCATGCACTTCGGCATAAAGATCTATTGATAGTGCACAGTGCACA
>JAAAYG020021924.1:0-18299 GCA_009936455.2 Tomocerus minor | reverse complement strand
TGCTATAATTTAGTAATTAGAGGTATACGTTGACATCTGTTTTTCTTGATTTTCTGTCTTCTGTTTTCCTGTCTGAACGTCTACTTCATGATTTCCTTTTCAACCAAATGCATGTAATACTGTCATTTGTAGGGAAGCAAAGAAGCTTTGCATGTTCAAAGCAACTTATAGGTTTATGACGAAAAATTTTGTAGTTTTTGTGTGACTACTTTATTTTTTAACTTTAACATATACACAGAAATGCTGTTTAAAACTGTCGCATCTTGCTTTCAACAGTTTATTTTTATTTCAATTGAAATTATCGTGGTTAAACTACTAATTCGTACCTTCCAATTAGGGATGTACGTTTGTGTCTCTTGCTGGTAAATTGGTGCGCAAGTATTCTGTATTAGGGTAGAGAGTAAATGGCAGCAGTTTAATGCTTCTTTTGATTTCCTTGTTAATAGCTCATGCAAGAAAGAACCGGTGCATGACGTACCTTATTAGAATAATGTTGAATTTAACTACATAGCATCGCATAGCATTAATTATTTGCTTTTAACTTATTAGAGATTTTTTGATGCAAATCAAATAAGTTTCAATTTTTGTATTACATCAGTGATGGTGAATGATTATGTAATTTTCTATTTAATAATTCTAGCCCAATTACACATCTATTAAAGCATCGTGTAATTTGTGGAGAAACTTCGATGATATTCAAGACTCTTGGCAAAGTATTCAAACTATAATCGACTACTACGGAGACAATCAAGATGCCGTTGTGCCTCATGCTGGACCCGGTCATTGGAATGATCCTGATATGGTAACCATAAATAAATGTAAAAAGCTTGGTAGAAAATATTATTGGTTTATTTTTATAATAAAACATTTTTTTTTGAAATAGTTGATTGTTGGTAACTTCGGCTTAAGTTACGAGCAGAGCAAATCCCAAATGGCTTTGTGGGCAATATGGGCATCTCCTTTGTTAATGTCAGTTGATCTCAGAACAATAAAACCTGACTACAAAGCTATCCTGCAGAATCGTAAAATCATTGCTGTCAATCAAGATATTCTTGGCATTCAAGGTCGACGAATTTACAAGGTGAGTAGAGATTAAGTGATAATTTGAAAGAATAATGGCACAACGTAAGAAATAGAGGTTTTAATTTTGTTTTGTAAATCTTTAAGGACCGAGGAATTGAAATCTGGGCTCGTCCAATAACTCCTGTCGTTCGCTCCGACTTCTCTTATGGAATTCTGTTCCTTAATAGACGTACGGATGGAACTCCTTCAGAAGTTTCCGTAATTAACCGAGAATTAGGACTCACTCATGACGCTGGATACAGAGTTGAAGATTTGTACACTACCAAAGACTACGGAGTACTGTCACCCGATGACAAAATTACAGTAGATGTTAATCCATCTGGTATTTACTTATCTATTTATCTTTAACTTATTTTTATAATGTGCATTATTGTTTGAAAATGTTAATTGTTGGTGACTTTTTCGGCTTAAGTTACCAACAGAGCATGACTTTTTTGGGCAATATGGGATTTTTTTGTTAATATCGTTGCAAAATACTTTTAAACCGAGGGCTTGTTTTAATAAATGTTTTTTTGTTGAAAGGTTGCGTTATGCTGCGATTCACAGTAGCAAGTGCATATCAGAAGCAGCCCGTTCAAAATATTCAACAAAATCAAGTTGGATTGTTTGGAGTTGCCTCTAACGTGAATCAAAATCAACGAGAACTTCCGCAAAGACTTCGTTGGCTGTCTCGATTCCCATCGTTAGCAAGATCTTTTGGTTACGAAGCTGATGATCAATAGAACTCTCAATCACATATATACCTTCCAATAGTTCAATATTACTATGTTTTATGTCGTAAAAGTACTTAGTTATTAATACTACAGGTCTTTAACTTCTGAAGTATCTCATGTAGATCTAAATTATATTTAATTTCATTGAAATGCAAACTTGACTTATTGTTATAACATATCTGTTGCCACGATAAATTATTGTTTCATATTAACGTTCTCTTTTGTAAATATTTTAAGTATAAGCAGCTATATGTAATTATAAGAATGGTTTTAAACTATATATTTCTGATGGTACTTAAACTTTGTGTCCTAACGTTAATTTAGGTATAATAAAGAAAATATTGAGTGTTTGTGTTCGCTGTAAACGTTAAAACATTACATAAATCAAAAGTATGCTGGAGTGACTATTTCTCTGAAGTGAGAAGTTTTGTGTAATTTTAATGCCTAGAACTGGGAATGGGTGGGTGCAATGTTTTAAATGCTAGTATGTTGATTCACTACTGCAATTCCTATAATCCAATTGTGATGAATTATGTCAAACTGTACAACATTAATGTGGTGTCAAAAATATTTAATTAATAAATCGATAAACATTACATCACTGTAGTACCATTCATCAAATTACATAATTTTGTATTTATCTCTTCACTTATTTAGCAAATATTTCTATATTTAGGGTGAACAGTGCGAGTGGATTTGGATCAATTTGAAAATAAAGCTAGTACGTCACAAATATTATGTTATTATTTCTATTTTCCTATCAGCTTATCAAGAAGGACGTTATTTTCGGCAGTTGGATTTTTTCCTACTATTTGTATGCATGACCATTGTTTCACATAATCTTTTCATTAGTCTCAAATCATCAATTTTATAGTTATTGTGACCTTTACTTTTCGAAAACAATTTTTTGCTAGTCTCAAAGGTATAGTTAATCAAGTGCGGCTTTCTACTGGGCTAAGGTTACCACTTCCGTTTAAAAACAATAGTAAGGTTCGTTTACAGAACACGCAATGGAAGAATACTAAATAAAAAACCAAAACTGCAGTCTTCTCTTCTTTGCCCTCTCAGCCTCTGCGGAGATCTACCGTATAGTACATAGACATGGGATCGACTCCATTAGTCGTCAAAGTAGTCGGCTAGTCAAAAGAACTTGATTACTCAGGTAGTTCATTCATATACGATGTCGCTACATCGAATCTTTAGCCCCAAAATGTATACACTGTCAATTCAACAGGCCCCATAAAAATCTTGCACTGGTTACAAGTAAGGTAAGTCCAAGTCTGCGTTAATCCTTATTCCTTGCGAATAAAATTATGGACAAATACCTGTCCATGAGTTGCAATATGCTGAGCTATTTGGATGTCAGTCGTTACTATAAGACTTTCTCAATGTAAATGACATTTCGTCTTTCACGCTGGAAGAGCGCAGCAAAAATAATACAGTTCCAGCACGTCAAACTTTCATTTCGCTTTCACTTTTATCATATTTGTTATTAGATAGTCAGGTGAAAGTTGAAGATACTGAGAATAGGAATATTCGTGATGGCCGGCCTACCACGTGCCCTCCAATCAGACCATGTAATTTGCCACTTTTAATCGGTTTTTGAACATCTTTTTGACTTATATATTAGTTAGCTGAAGATTTTATGAATCGATACTTTCTACTCATATCTGTCAGAATCGGTCCCTCTAACTCATAGCGGCTACATACCATTTCTTCAGTGTTATAACAGGATTTGATCTCAGAGTGAGTATAACAACAGAGTACGGATTGGGTAAGACACTGACACTACTTACCCTTAGTAGTGTACAAAGCGGCAGCTGGTGTGTGGAGAAGTATACTACTATAAGTACAGAGTTGTACAGACAGAATCGTAATAGTAAAGTGTAAAAAGGAGTAAGAAATACATGTCACATGCTTGAATTTAATTATCATAACTTGCCTAGATTATGTAATAACGTAAGAGTGAGGGGGAAAATAGTAGCCAAAGATAAATAAAAGCATTGCAAGTGACTTGGTATAAATGTTATAATAAAACATGACAACATTCATTTAGTCATGCAGTGATTTCAGCCGAAAATTGTAGCTATAAAACTTATAGCCCTACTACTGTTAATTGCTAACTGACAGAAGACTTAGGTGAGGTCAGTCAAATCCCCATTTTAATATTATTCACTTTTTATTGTTGGAGACAGTAATGGACATTTAGACCTGTTACTTAACATATTATAATTATATGTTAAATTGTAGTAAACAAATATCATCTGACTCAGTAAAGGTCATCTAATACATCGATTTTTCATCAACTGGGAGCAAATGCAATTTTTATTTTCATTATTAATTCAAACTTTCACTATAAATGATACTGCGCCAAATATTGTTCTTCTATCTAGTTTAAATATTTGGTTCAGTGGTACTTTGTACAATTCTTTTACGAAATTATAAAATGTAAAATTTAGTTAAATGAGGTACCTAATGCAGAATATTAATAACGTAGGTAGTGTTACACAACTTTCTCTTTCGTTTTAAAGTATAATAATTGTGATTGCGTAATCAATTTAATTTATTTTAGATAAGACAGTCAGTTGGCAATAAAATCGACCGTGAATTTGATAAAGAGGATAAATTGGCATATAAAATACTTTAGGTGATGCTAAACAAATGAAGGTGAGAAGAAAGACTCCGACGAGTTTTTATGTAGAAGAATTTACAACTTAAATATAAATTGGAGAAGCAAAAAATCTCGACAGTGATAGCACAGCCGAAATGTCAGATGCTGGTAATGTAATTTGTGGTGACTGTTCTGCACAAGGTTAGTCTAGTTTTCGATAACAAATGTGATCTAAATATTTTAATTGTTGGCAGCAATCTCCTAGCACTCAGTCAATTAAATAACTAGTAAAATGTTATTACAACTTCCTGTTACAGATCCAGAGTGGGCCTCCCTGAACAGAGGTTTGCTTCTTTGTAGAGAGTGCTGCTTCATTCACAGAAGCTTGGGCCTTCAATATTCTCGGGTCAAGTCTCTAAAAGACTATAAATGGCATCCAAGCTTACGAAAGGTATTTTGAAGACATGAGCAGTATTAAATTAAACACAATAGAAATATTTACATTTCGACTTGCCAAGTTCAAAATTGACTTGACTCTTATTTTAAACGTACAGATGGTGATGACACTTGCCCTTGGCTCTGCTAATCACGTCTGGGAGCATAATCTTCTCGATCCATCGAAATCTGATGGGCCTCCGGTTAAAAAACCTGGGCCAAATGATTCTCTAGAGTGAGTTCCACTTAGGTTTCAAATATTAGTAATTCAGAATCACTTACGTTACTTTTGTATATGATGTGAATTGCCAAGATATTGATAATTATTTAAACTAAACAAGGGCATTTTACAAAAAGATCATATGAGTAGATATTTCTTAGTTAAAGAAATGAATTGATTGATTATTTCGATTAATAAAATGTGAAAATGTGTTTTTCAAGGGCTGTTAAACGAAAATTTATACACCAAAAACATTTCCAATATCAGTTCGTGTTGAGGACGAATACAGATCCGTTTGAAGTTAGAAACCAAGAACTGCACTCAACTGTTCGTACATCTGCACTTGAAACGACGCTGCGACTTTTGGTGTCTGGAGCAGATCCAAACTTTTTCCATCCGGTATTCATTTAAAATTCCTTGAGATTTATACAAAACTGTGTGTTATGTATTTTAATTTCTTTGATTATTTGTACTGTCATAAGGAAAAGGGTACGAGACCTATGCACGTTGCTGCTAGAAATGGGCAAAGTTTGCAAATAGAACTGCTGTTTTTGCATGGTGCTCACACGGATGCCCCTGATTATCTTGGTCAAACCCCAGTTGAACATGCCATGTACGTTATTGCTTAATATATTAATAATATTTATGAGAATTCATTTGACTTTATTAGCATCCTAATATTCATAACATAGCATACTAATTTCGCTGCATGTTACTTTTTAGGGCTGCAGGACACAAAGATTTGGCACAACGAATAATCGAGCTTCGATACCACCTAACCGATCAATTGTCCTTTTTCGTATGTTCAGAAACTCCAGATCACTTGACACAGAAACATATTCTCATACCCAACGTGAAATCAAGAAACAACAAACAGGAAATCGCAATTAAAAATGTCAGTTCTGCAAGTCGGAGTCTTAATATTAATTGTACCCCGTAAAAGTCGTTCATTCAAATAATATTTTGTTTTCTGTTTCTACTAACAGCTACCACCAAATGTATTGGAGCAGTTGGGAGCGGATTTGTACGATGAAGTTGACAGACGGCAAACAGAGAAAAGTAGCTAATTAAACTTTTATTTTTAAAAGACATAATCACTTCTTTTGTTTTAATAGCTTGAAAACAATTTTTTTAACGTTTTTAATTTTATACACATAATATTTACATCAAAAGTTTAAGTTTTGTTATTTTATTAGAATGACTCATTTTAAATGAATGACTAAAATATTTATATTGGAAAATTTTTATTGTTTTCAGTTGTAAGTATGTCTCCGGATCAAGCAAAATTTTCCATCGCATTTCTTCCAGTGAATCCTAATTACCCTTCTGTGAGAAATCAAACGCGTCAAAAGTTTGCGAGGTTGACAGATGACGAACTCTCTTCTCTCATTACCATCGTTTTAGTTGAATGCAAACGTCGGCATTGCAATGGAGCTCCGGATCTTGAAGTCGATAAAGATATTTTCCTTAACAAAGAAACAAAAAAAGATTTACCTCGACAGACAGCAATAATACCTGCTAATACTTTGACTGAGGATGATGACTATCCTTTATACGATAGTGTGGCATCTGAAGATGATCTTGTCCTAACAGAACAACAAACTATTTTGGCTCAACAGGTCTTACATTACTGTTGAAGTGTCTCTTGAATATATTGTTACAAATGGAAGTTGCCTAAAAATGACTAACGCTTATTTATTTCATATAGAGAGCGGCCCTTGAAGAAACAGCTGTCAGCAGCTCAAACGTGAAACCAGTAAGCAGTTGTGATTTAGGAGACTTTAAAGATAATACACTTGTGTCAAAATTAGAGGAATCTGAAGCCAAAATAAGGGAACTTCAAGACTGTAATCAGAATATGAAACTCGAAATACTGGTCTTGCAGCGCATGGTAAGTTTCGTTACTCGTTTAAAAACCAATTATATTATATTAGAAATTATGTCCAAATCAATTTCTACATTTAAAAATTTAGTAAAAAGACGTTTTTCTTACATTTATTATTGCTGTCAAATTATCTATAATCCTGTTTTAGTCTCGTGGTCAAAACGATAATGTTTTGCATTATTTCACTTTTTAATTTTAGTAACTTTTTAACGTGGTAATTACAGCAGTTCAAGTATCTGCTTCGATTCTGCAAAATCACTTATTGAGATCAATGATTATTCCCAAAGTTTTTAAATACTTTTCAATGTTATATGGTTTTAGCATTTTGTTACTGTCTTAAGATAACAACGCTATGAAGCAGTTATTAAATTAAGATGTTAAAGTGTAGATTTTTCTCCATGAAAATAATTTAACGTATAGACAATTTTCGCACATTAGAGTAATTATAATTTAAAAAGTAATTCCGTCATGTAACTAGTTTTTCCCCGAAAATAATCTATTATCCGATAATCATAAAACTATATGGGCTAGGTAACACAGTCAAAATTCAAAACTATGTGTAGTGATTATATATTGATATATGTAGTGCTTGTAGTCGTAGATCGTATTAGATCAAATTACGTTTTGAGCATTCCCCATAATATTTATTCTTAGGTCTTGCAATTACAAAAGTGTCACAGGCAAGTAATCTATACAATTAACACTCCAGAAGTGCATTCTTTTTAAATGCATTGATTAATTTTTCTCCTTTCAATTTGATCAGGTTGGTAGTGTCATCCATGAAAATTTAGACCTCAAGGCAAACATCCTGCATAGTAAGCGAGATGAAAGTCCTCCTGTTTTTCCTTCTATTACTAACGGGCTTGGTAGTAGCCACGCTATTGTTACCGCTGGAAATCAGTCGCCTTCGCTACCTCAAACTCCAAGACTAATAAAACCTTCTCGTCCTGCTTCACTGTGTGAGCCAAAGTCATTAAGATTAGAGGTAAGAATTTAAAGCTAATAATCATCATTGCTAGGAAATGACTAGCAAATGTTTTGAAAGTAAAGTATATGGTAATTTTGTTTTAATTAGGATCTTCCTATAAGACCCAACACGACCGAAGTCTGTGTGCGCAAAGGACAAGCAATTGGTCACAGTGATTTGGTCCAAGACACAACTAGGAAAATTGTAGAGCTGATAAAAATTTTGATTGAATATGCTCAATCAAATGATCTTCAAGGGGTTAAATTGACTTCAAATAAGATTTACGAAGAAGCTAACGAAATGGCTACATTATTGGTTGTTAAGGTATACCTGCATACAATTTAAAACAAATATTTTACCAAAATAATAGTTTTCAAGAAATTATTTATATTTAAGAATTTGCTTGTATTGCTGGTTTTAATTTTATGATGTAAGTTTGGTTATTTGATACACTTTCACTCTTTAGTAATAATAATAATTATTTTTATGAATGCAGAATACCAAAAATAATGTGAAGACAAGCCTAGAGAAAGTAATTTTGCAAGTCCTACGCATGAAATCTGAAATTCTGCTGCTTGAAGATTCGGACTTTCAGCGATCCGCTGCTTTGCACAACGATTCAGCTCATATTTTGGTGCAAAAGGTGAAACAGATTTGTTTCGAGGTGGGTGCAGCAATGAAACAATTGGTATCCACCGTTATTCCGCCTCATTAAAGACGAGGTGGACTATTTGTAACTATTGCATAGTCATGTAGCATGGTCAATCAATGCAATTTCGAATAATCATTTTTACGATTAAGACTAACATTTTGTTTAATACACACATAATACATTTAGTACATTTAAGAAAGAGTACCACTTCTCATTTTCTAACCCACGAATATCAACTTTAATATTCTAAGAGAACAGTCAGAATGTGTATCTTCATAGGATTGTCATTTGAAGCATCTCTATCTTTTTGTCTTGTACTATTTTGTGTCTTCTGAATTTACAAATCATCTGTGACAAATAAGCATAAATATATTTAACTCTTAAGACATTTACTATGAACGTGTCATTAAGTAATTTCTTATGTCTAGTTAGGCAATTTAATATTTGTCACGCAATTTACGATAGAAAAAATGCAAAGTGTTTACAATGTAACGCTATCTATACAAAAGAGAATACAATAATAATATATTACTATTTGATGTCATTATTTAGTTCTCTTTTTTAATTTAATTTAGCTATTCTACGATTTAATGACTTATGAGAAATCTTAAGCTTCAGTTTTTTCCTCGAGAGGTAGAAACTTAATATTTATATACAAAATGGGTGATATCTAATTTGTCACCAAAAATATATAGAATTTATGAGTAAAGAATTCCGAAAACTCTACGGCATCTACTTGTAATTGCAACGTACCCTTACCTAACGTATTAACACGTAACAAAAGTTTGTCTATTTAGATAACTACAAATAAAGAAGTTACTAAAAAGGCAAATTAATCAATTACCTTAATTTAGATACCACCGCATAATATATTTGGGTAACGAAATAATATTCCTTATTCTGAACCATAACAAGTTACAATCCCTCAGTACTAATTTGTTAGATGTAAGTATTTTAACTAACCAATCAATCAATCCCTAGCAATAACCGACTAAATGCAAATAGTTTACAAATACGTTACTTTTAGCGTTGTTTCACGGCAATTTTTGTCGAAGACTGTTACTATTTATTAATACTCTACTAAGATACAATAATGTACGTATGAACCAATATATTGGACGTGTTAAAATTTCCTTGGTAAAGGGTTATCCTTTTATGTACAAATATCGTGAAATTTAATTCATAATTAATGCTACTAAGGTATGCATGTCTATGATTGTTGAACTAATTAATATTTCTAGCAAATAGTCTGTGAAATATCGTAGGTATTTTAAGTGCAAGAAATGTCAGTTTAGCTATGGATTGACTGTCAATCTAATGGGATATTTTATGCCCAGTTTATTAATCAAAACAAGTCAATCACGACACACAAGTCTTAAGACAACATATTTAAAGAACAGTACGTAAATTTAGATGCATCGTGATAATACAGAAAATTCGCACGAAAATCAATTGCAAAGTCGTGAATATTCGATTTTGTTTCCCTACTTACTCTACCCACAAAGTAATAAATAGGTATACTAACATTGTCACTGACAATGACTCGTACTGCTAATGATGTAATGACGGCTAGTGCTTTGTCGCAATAAATCTAATATGCATAATTATCCTGATATGTTTTACATTGTTATGCATACCTGAAAAGTGCCTTAATTCCTAAAATGTGTAAGTAAAGAAGATAATAAACTACTAAACTAAACATAACTATGTAATAATATTATACGATATACGCGCTAAATAGAGTATATGACGTCAAGTATATCAAACAAAAATTATATTGAATGCTAAAGGCAGCAATGTTCTGTCAATACTGTTGTAAAAGTCTTAGCTCATATATTGCCGTCATTGAAAGCCTTGACGTCAGTAGTTTCAGTTTTTAAAAAAAGTTACAAACACTGCACTGCAATTTAACCAAATATTATAATTCAGCGATTGAAATACTCAGAAGCGAATCTTGTTGCTGATTGTTTACAAACTTATGGTATACAGAAAAGCCTACAAATGTAGTATGCTTTAGTAAATTAGCGAAAATTTTGAGTTTTATTCAGTAGGTAGGTACTTAAAATTGTATAACCTTCATTGCATGATGTTGACAGTCTGATATCCCACTAATTAAACTTCATATTATATTATTTAGTTATATGATATGAAGCCATTTACTGTAACGTGCCCACAAAATGTCAAAAAACCGTAAATGTTTACGCATGACCTACAAAATGTAATTCACTAATCATTAACTGCCTAATATACGAAAGGCTGATTAAAAGGTAGCATAATAATAAGAAACTCGTTTTTTATCAGACGCTGTAGCTATTATCCCATACATGTATGATTGATTGATTCCCCTTTACTTTACCGTAAATACCTCATAGTGAATCCACAGTAGTTGTAGAAGTAGCTAATATTGCGTTGTAACACCTTTATGATAATCTACACGGCATGCTTTGCAAATTATTCTCATTCGAACATTTGCGAACTGCAGTTTTGTAATATTTCGTTTTGTCCATCAATATCTGATAAATAAAAATATGTATTATATTAATGAACTAAAAGCAATTATTTCATTTCGTGTCGCCCAGCAATCTAAAATTCTCTTGGCACATCAATTTGGGTAATTTCATTTAAAAGTTTCATTTCATCTTTCATAATTGAAAAGGATCTGCATTACTTGCTACAATCTCTTTCCATTTTATGCAACTGTTTTACTCCCCAAATATTTATTAAAATATTTCACCTTAATTTAAATTAAGAACCTATTTAACTTTTTGAAGACTCCATTTACCATCCTAGCTAGATAATCAATATCACAAAAAATTCATTTTTTATCGTAACTCACGCACCGTTCTATGTATATCTGGTACGCATTCTAGATCTTTGCAAGACAAATGTATGTTTGGCACGGCATACTGTTTCCAGCCATTGTGTAGAATGTAAAGTCAGAAGGCGGCGTATTCAACTGGTCGAAAGTCATAAAACCAATTCAGTTCAGTCAAGTTCGACAATTTAATCTCATTGACCCCTCTGATAATAAAAGCCCAGAAACACAAGGAACATTAAAGTGACCAAGATAAAAATCTACACATCGTGCCAGATAGTCTCTGACGGATGTAAACCAATGTGGATTATAGTCCACAATTCAGGGTTGAAAATTTTATAAGTAATACGTAAGGATATTTGACATTTTATGAAATATTGCATATAAAAATCTAAATTTAATTCAAATATAATTAAAATAATACAAATAATGTCGAAAGCCCCGTTAAATTTCAAATTATTGTTCAAATTTTAAAGACAGGTGCGCTAGCTCACTCGTGAAAATACGAACACTGTGTTCGCCAATTTCCTTCCATTTGGTAAGAAATTCATAATACTTCATACATAGATGTTTGCCATAGGGCATTGCAAAAATTTAAAGAATGTTTTATATTTAAATACGTAAAAAGTGACATTCATATTATATGAAATCATGGTTTTAAATAATCTGGAATACAATTTTATATTTCGTTTTCAAGAATTGGTCTGTTAATCCTAAATCATGATCATAATATACCTGTCATTTAAGGTTAAATATTATGTGTAGCCTTAACCCGTCCTAAGTTATACTCATTTTGTTTGATTGCCTTTATTGAATTAGTAGCTTTTGTACAAGTATACCAATAATTACAGAATTAGCCTTATTAAATTCGGTTGCTTGTTATGCTTTGTTTGAAAGAATGTGACAAAATTAACATTAACTGTTACCACTTCCACTATTATAGGCAGTAAATACGAAGACAATACGATTGATATTACTGAAATTGATAATAATAGCATAAGAAATTAAATGTGTGTTCTTGCAGATATGATAAGATAAAACTATTTTTATCACAATGATCAAGGCTATTTTGGTGTTCAATAATCATGGCAAACCTCGTCTTAGCAAGTTCTACGGGCACATTGTAAGTATTTTCAACATCGTTATTTTCTTTATCTGAAATCTGGAACTGCCATGTCCAGCAATATGTGTGAAAAATTCAAGGTTTGAATTAATGCTAAAATTGTTTAATACTTTATACGTCAGGACGAAGAAATGCAGCAACAGATAATCAAAGAAACATTCCATTTAGTATCAAGAAGAGACGACAATGTGTGTAATTTTTTAGAAGGTGGAAGGTACTCTTCATTTTATCTCCTGGGTTTATTTATTAAATCTCATATATCATATTTCCTTTGTTCATCGGTCAGTTTCTTGTTTTTTATTGTGTAGACTTTTCCACTTTACAAGACTATAATATAATGCTGAATACCTTTTCTTTATTATGTACCAATTGTTTACCAATTCATTCAAATTGATCTGAAAGTCATTTTTATCTACTTCGTAATCGATTCTAGAAAGGAACTTATTTGACATTTATAAATAATCAAAATCAGAGTATTATAGAGGCCACACAGGCCACAGGTATTTTTATTATCAACTGACAGATGTAAACAATACAAACTTCTTTCGTCTTGAAATATTTTGAAACTTGTTTTGTTTTAATTAGTCTAATCGGAGGTGCTGATTTTAAACTAATATACCGACACTACGCGACGCTTTACTTTGTTTTCTGTGTTGATTCGTCCGAATCTGAACTGGGAATCTTAGATCTTATCCAAGTTTTTGTGGAGACCTTAGATAAATGCTTTGAAAACGTCTGTGAACTTGATCTAATTTTCCACGTTGACAAGGTAGTCATAATAATATACTCAATTGTTGTGCTTAAAAAAATTGTAGCAAACTGTGCAAACTTTTTTAATTCCTTATTACTCTATACAATCTTGCATGAAAATTTGAAAGAATGTGTTTTCCTTTCCTTGACTTAATGAATTTAAATGATATGTTGACTCGTCCGACTTTTTATGTGCTCATTTTTAGGTCCACTACATTTTAAACGAACTTGTTATGGGAGGGATGGTCTTAGAAACAAACATGACCGAGATATTCACCCGTATTGACGAGCAGAACAAACTTGAACGGCAAGAGGTATGGTGTAACACTTTTTTCTCTAAAAAAAGTTGATAATTGAAATATTATGTGAAATGTGCAATAACAGGCAGGATTGGCTGCCGCTCCTGCGAGGGCCGTCAGTGCTGTTAAAAACATGAATATTTCGCAACAAATCAAAGATATCAAGTTACCAGATTTGCCACAAGCTATTAAAGACTTAAAGTTTTAATTTAAATTCGGGGAAAACTAAATGTAATTCTGTACCAGACCTTTGCTTCGACTTTTCTACGATAGAGATGAAAATGTCTTTAACAATATTTATGTTCATTGAAATAGTAGCATTGTACTTTTTCAGGCAAAAACTATATACTCAAATAAACTGTAAATTTGAAATGCATATCAGAAATATTTGTTGGGAAATCATTTATTTTACTTACTGTTTTTCCGTCTGCTAAAGGATAAATCAATATTCTGTCCATATATATGTACTTCTTAATCCTTTATTGCATATAGGCGTAGAAATATAGATTCTCATGGAAAAATAAAAACCGTTTATGCTTTGATTCCCAGTAGCTATGTGTTTCCGATTGCAAAACACTGTGTAACAAATACTCTGTCAGAAAAACTGTTTTTCTAACAAATTGATGTCTGGGCAAAAGGATTGAAAAATAATAGTGAGGAGGCAAATAGAAAATGCAGAGCATTTGAAGCCGTTTCCATTTATTGCTGGCACGCACACTCGTTAAAGTGAATGGCCATGAATGTGTTAGTAGGGAAGCCGTAAAATAATGTGCGGATTCCATTGTAAAAAAAATCTGCGAAATGACATTTGAAATAGTTTTTATTAGTACACAGTACGCACATTTATATGTTTTTATTATAGCATTTTTTTGTCGTATGATTGTATATATGACAGGAAGTGGTTGTACTATGCTAAAGAGTGCAGGTTGTACATACATCACAGACTCAGACAGCTACACAATAATTTATGGCATCTAATTAAGGGAAGGAAGTACACACTGAGACGTGAAGGACTTTTCACGACACCCAGTGTGTATACATGTATATGTACGTAGTAAGTAAACAATGAAAATAAAATAGATGTGGGACTCGACGTTTGTTAGGCGGAAACTGTAATATCATGCAATTAAAAAAAGAAATGATGTGATTATCTCCAAGTGACTGGATGGTTAAATAGGACACACATAACGGGGGCCATACATATTTAATAAACTCGTTAAGTTAATTACTGGTTTCCGTTTCTCGACGTTAACGCAAATATTTTGCAGATCAAGAAGGCCTTCCTCACTCCCAGTGAAAGGACTATAATGAGTTGCTTTAAGTAATTAATAGACTTGTTCTCCGATAGCTGCGCTTTTTCTTTCCTCACTCAAACATTCTCGCTCTCTGGCGATAAACATAGTAGGTTTTATTATTTGTAAATTTGTTGTCTCCTCTTCGACTCCCGCATTCAGGCATTAGACTCCTTTTTCTCTAAAAAAGCTCAAGTTAAGTTATTTGATAGTCTCTTGCTGACTTTACTAGGATCCACATTGTAATGAGCTGAATTTCTGTTGGGTTCGATGACGATTGAATTGGGAATGTCTTTCTCGTTCAACATCGGGTCGCAGTCCTCGGCCATCACGTCATTCTCATTCGACGCCGTCGTTTCCGCCTCCTCCAGAAGTTCTGCGTGTTCCCGCAGCGGCGACTGCTCCGGTTCTGGCTCGGCGGGTTTCTCCGTCTGCTTCTCTCCCTGCAGCCAGTAAGTCGTCACCTTCCCTTTGCCCTGCCATCCACACAAACACAAATATTAGCTTTCTCCCTGGGACGCTTCAACGCCCCCGCACCTTCCGTCAACACAAACAAAAAAAGAAAAGGAGTGGCCGCCCAAGGACTTTGATCTAGCAGCTAGCAACCCACATGCACGTGGCAAAATTACTTTAGCAAAAGGGAATTTTTTTTTCTGCAAAATCATGGATTAGGTACTCAGAATAAAAATGTTTGCACGGATTCAGAAATGTGCTGCATGAGGCTGGTTGATGTCTACGGATTGAATTGCGACTCTTACTTTCATCTCCACTTCCCCCCTCAGCTCCAATATGAAAGTCTTAAAGTGATCTAAAGCTTCCTTGGTTTTCGGACTCACATGGATTTTCAGAGCTGCATCAAGGGAAACAAACCAAGCGTTTCGTGTGCATCATCAGTTTCAGTTCAGCTCAGTAGCCTTTAGTCACACTGAATTCAATCCTTATTTTGCTTATCAATGACAAGGTGCTCTAATTTTTAGCTTACGTAGTCCGTTAGATTCCATCCTCGACGCCGTATTCACTGTATCACCAAATAAACAAAATCTCGGCATCTTTTGTCCCACTACACCAGCGCACACCGGTCCTGAAATACGTTAACATCTTTTACAGACTTTCTCCCATTCATTACATGAACAGTTAATATATCGCAGAGCTGATTACGCACAATTTCCACTAATCGAGCTCCCTAGTCAATTTAAATCCATAAAAGATCTGCAGCCTTCAACTTTCCACTAATAGCGTTGAAGCCATAAATAAAATATACGCTGCATCGCCCATTAGATGCAACACGCCAAGCAGACCTCGGAATTACACCCAGATGCAATCTTTGTAACTTTTTATAGAGTACCTGAATGCATGCCAATCCGAAGTTTAAGCTGCTCACTAGGCCTGTGTCGAATCGTGAACTTGAGAACTGCATCCCGAAGAGCTAGAGCCATTCGAGCTATTTCTCTAGCATGAGAAATTCCATTTCGGACGGGCAGGCCTGACACGACCATGTATGCATCTCCTATTGTTTCCACCTAGGTATACACAAAAAACAAAATTAGTTTTATTATAATAATCAAAACAATTGGCTACACAATATTTATTTTCCCCTGTGGATATAAAAATTACACAGAAAAGTTTTGCCCGCATGCAATTGGGGTATATTAAACTCAATTGAGTGTTCCACAACAGAAAAAACTCTCGACCAAATATCCTAATCCGCAACTGGAGTACCAGATTCTTTATTTATACTGCTCCGTTCATGATTTCGACTGAGAAGTTGAAAAGTGGGAAGCTTCCCAATTTCCCAGTGGGAAAAGTGGGAAACAAAATGCCAACTGGGTGGAAAATTGGGAAAAGTGGGAATGGGGTGGGATGAAACTAAAAAATGAAACAAAAAGTATGAAAACTGCTATAATAACACTGAAATATTAACTTTTATCTTCATATATCGTCAAAAAAACATTATTTGAGTTATTTTGACTATTTAAACCTACATAATGTTGATATCTCATTATTATTATTTTTAAAATTACTGAGCTTTAACTTGAATATGATTATGAACGGAAGAATGCAGAATGCATTTTTATACGCATTAGGCTTTCAAAATGTGAAAAAGTACTGTATTTTGTCAAATATCGCAATTTTTCTTTCATTTCCCATAGTGCTTTTCCATTTCCCAGAAATTTCCCACTTTTCCCATGCGCCTATCAAAATGGGGTGGGAAATGGGAAAATCTGAAACCATGGCTCAGTTAAGTAACAATTAAATGTGTTACTGAATAGCGGGGTTTTAATTTCATCAATATGAGTTTTACGACGAAAAATAAAATTTTTAGAGCATTAATCAAAAAAATCATGATAGGCAGTTAATACTATCCCTTTTTTATTTTGATGGAGTTTTACCATAATAATTTGATTTATTAGATTTTTGTACGGCCTTGGCGGTATGTTCTGATAAGTACCACAATTCCATTTTAGATTGCAAATTGACACGATCACGTATATATACTTAGAATTTATATTTAATTAAAATATTTGTCGCTCTTACCTTGTACACATCGAAGTTTTCGATTATTGAGTCAAAGCATGTATAGAGATCATTGAGCAGGTTCACAACCTACGACGAACAAGTCAGACATCATTAAATTAATTAGTTCTTCCCAGGATTACATGCATCCTTAATTTAATGCATATACACACTTACCTGTATTAAGGGCTATATATTTAATATTGTGCCTTATTTGAATTTGATATATCCTTCACTAAATCATTATCTCCTATTGTTAGCATACCAAATACAAACTATTGAAAGAATTTTAATAAAAGAGGAGCCTATGAGATGAGACTATTATTCTCAAAAGGTTGGGCAACATACCAAACAGAAATGGATTTGCCGTAGAATGAACGCTCTTTGAATAATACACGTGATTACCTGCATTGGAGTACTTTCTGCCGACAAAGAGGTAAAGCCGACAATATCCGAGAAGTAGATGGTGACGCTGTCAAAAGTCTCAGCCATTACTGGCTGACCGGCTATCAATGAACTGGCCACCGATCTGCAATATACCAAACGAACGTACATTACTATTGCAAAAAATACGTGGGAATGTCTGGAATCTAGACTTCGACCTAGAAAATATCGAAAGCTTCTAAAGAATATTCGATAACGTTCATAAACTACAACATTATACGTGTCTGAACATCTGAAACCAAATGGGGCTGACAGACAATTAATTGAGGAACGTTAAAATATTAAAAATAAATTATTTGAAAGGAAGTTAGATCTTAATCTTTGCTTTGAGATTCCGAGAATCTAACCATCCCACAATACGGCTTATTTATCTACCATGAAAAGAACCCTAAGGAATTGTGAAGTAACTACAAAATACAGGATGTCTAAAAAATAATTTAGAATCTATTTCCTTCAGTCGCTTTGAAGAAGAAAATGCGAATCAATCTAACTAAAT
>JAAAYG020021913.1:0-18303 GCA_009936455.2 Tomocerus minor | reverse complement strand
GGGTTCATGACAGAATAAGCTGAAATACGAAGTCAATCGGGTCAATAGGTCAAATCAATGTTTCTCGAAAACGGTAATACCTAGCGAGAAATGGTTTTCTACAATACATAATTGTGTAATTCATGATGTAAATTTGTCACTTAATTACAAGTTAGGTTTAACATTTTCGAGTGTGCAATTTCATCTCTTTGTTAAAATGTTTACATCAGTTTATTAAGTTGTGACAACAAATTACTATAAAGTATGAACAGATGACGCCTATGTCTAAGCTTTTTATATTATTGAATTTCTTTTCTGTCGAAACGATCAACAACGCATTTTCGCTGTTGAAAGTTCAAAGTACAAGTCCGAGTACTTTCCCTACCTTTGCCTATACGTGGTCAATATAACGAAAATATTACATCACCAGCTTAAAATTCAACAGCTAATAAAAATTGAAAGTTCCAACCTTCGCTTTCTTCCTAGTTTCCAACAAGCATACAAATAATACAAAATGCAAAATAAAAAAACACCGCCTACTAAACTACTAACTAATTACTTACTAAAAACAGAATGATGACAACTCTGAGAGCAGTGAGCACAGCAGTATAGCAAAGTATACGTGACTACGAAATTGCCGCAAATATGCCTTGTCCCGACACTGTTCTCCGGCTTGCTGATGAACGTTTTCACTTTTCTCAATGCCCCAACTAATGACTGAAACTTTTTTTTTAGGACTGGGACTGGGTGAACACAAACACGTGGCCCTGTGTGCCAGAAATTGAAAGACAGACTTTTGTCATGTTTATACAGCTGCTGAACGAAAACGAAACCAACAAAACAACCCAACGTGTTATATTTTTGTCATGAATATTCTTCCACATAAGAGGTAAGAAAAGTAACCAACTGATATAGTTAGAATTTTTTGAGTTTGTTGTATTTTTGTAAGTCAAATGATTTGATATTGAATACTAACAACTAATTTGAATATACTTTTTAGTTGGCATGTTCGGACTAAAAAGAATATAGCAAGAGTTCGCAAAGATGAAGCAAAAGCAGCTGAAGAGGAAAAGGAAACTCAACGTCGAGTGGCTTTGGCTGTGAGTTTATTGAATCCTTTTAAAAGTTCAATTTTTCAAATCTAATGTACTTTCTAATAAATGCTCGGACTTATGTGGCCCACCTTGGATTTTATTTTTTGTGGAAGCTTTATAATTTCATCGCCTTCCCTTCCTTTATTTTATGGTCTTATCAAATGTTAGATTTTCTATGGGAAAATAATATTTTTCGATTTTTAGGCTCAAGAAGCAAGGACCAAATTTTTACGAGAAAGAGCTAATCAACGGATAGTAGAAAATGGAGAAGAAGTACCATTGGGAGTACCATTAGCAGATGTAGCTGATATTATTCAAAAGGATGGCCACGTAAATTTTTTCCAAGAACTTGAAGAAGGGAGGAAACAGGAGAAAGTTAACTCAGAACATGAAGCAGAAAAGAAGAAAGAGCAAGAAGATTACGAAAAACAAATAGGTTTACTTGTATATCTTGGTCAAAATAGTGGTGAACATTCTAAAGAAAAGCCATGGTATGCAAAAGTGGATAGAGAGAAAAATAAATTTGAAGATTTAGAGAAGGAGAGAAAGAAATTCAAATGTGCTGAAGGAAAGGAACAAACAAGATCTACCGAAGTTGAGAAGTCAGAACTTACCACAGAGGAGCTAAAAGTTGTTAAGTTTAAAGATTTTCACGATCCATTAAAAAGCATTCGAAAGTATATGTCCACTCCAGGGGTGAAGAAAAAACTAGATGCATCTGCCGAAAAAAACTCTTTGAAAAGAAGTAATGAAAGTGTGGTTCATGGCTTTAAAGCTAAGAAATCTAGGAAAGCCAAGGACAAAAAGAAAAAGCACAAGCATAAAAAGTCATCAAAAAAACATAAGAAGCACAAGAAATCATCCAAATCATCTGATGACAGCAGTGACGATTCTGGAGAGAGCGATGATGAAGAAGATGATAAAAAGAGAAAATTGCAATTGTTACGGGAAGAAAGGCTAGAGAGGGAACGGGTTGAGAGAAAACGAGCTGAAATTCACTTGGCTAAGTTAAATGGTGTCCCATTACCAGAAGAAAAGCCAAAAACTACCGAATCCTACGAAAGGAGATCTTCAGTAAAGCAACGTTATAATTCACAGTTCAATCCTCATTTAGCTAGACAAAATTTTGATAACTAGGTACTTACTATTTTAATATTTGTTAAGTTTTGGCGGATTATCGGAGTATTAAAGCACATTTATGTCTTGTTAATTTACTCAATGCTGACAATTAATATTTATTTGATGTGGTGCGGGTTTTCGCATTCTGCCATACATAATTAGATTCAGTATATGCAGTGTGTAAATGTATATAATTATATCTGTCAATAGCATTCAGTATATGCAGCACTTAAACATTCAGTCGGAACGCTCCGAAAATGTAAGACACAGTTTGTTGTGATCAGTCAGGATCATAGATCAGGATCGCAACAATCATTTGCTGTTTTAAAAAAAAATTAGCGTATTTTTGATAATTTTCAACATTTCTATACTTAAATATTTAAAAAAAAATAACGGGAAGCCGTAAAGAAAGCTCGCCGTAGTAGACCAAGCAAGGGAACGGCTACATTCCACTTGCACTTTGGAGATAGCGATGGGCGGCCATTTTGTCAGTAGAGGTGTACATTGCGGAACTGGCTATTTACTAATCTGTTATTCCCCACCTGGCCAATACAAGTAGACTACTATGAGGTGATGCACTGGAGAGGGTCAAGCCGTGGAATTGAAGTTCGACGGCCCCAGCTTATGAGGCTCAATCTGTAAAATCCCTCTATTTTAATTTTTTTACCTTCCCTATCTTCCTCTACGACGTCAAAAGATGACGTCATTGCAATATGTTTCCATGGATTTTCTAGGGGTTCCCATGTTGAAACTACGTAATTTCCTCACATGTATACCAAGCCCCCCCCCAAGAAATCCATGGAAACACATTCTAACTCATTGGAGAATTTATGGCCCACTTTTCACTTTTGAAAATCCCCGTGGGGTTTGACCAAGGTCCTTGAAACCTGTAGCCATGGATTTTCCTCCCAATGTTTCCAAATTAAAATTTCAAGTATTAATTTATAACATTCTATTGAGCTGTACTGATAAAATTAAATATAGTTCATTTTAGCAACGGCACCATATAATTGCATCGTTTTATCATGTTTTGTCTTCCTGACTATTGTGACGGTGCACTGTGTGAGGTTATGAGCAGTGGGTAGGTTCGAATTGGTTGAAAGCGTTTTTTGCGATTAACTCACTTGTTCACATTCGAATGTTCAATTCGACTAAGGATAGCGTTTTATCTACGGCTGATTATTTAACAATAGAAAACAGGTAATTTATTTAACAATAGAAAACAGGTAATTTACAGGATGTGCTTTGCTTTGGGACTATTGGGATAGAATATATGGCTTGCTAGTAAAATACGTTATTAAAACAAAATGTGGAATTCCTAGTTCATGCTATAGACATTTTTGTGCCGATATTGGCATTTAAGTTTAAATAAATGGTAAACGCATCAGATTTTAACGAGCTTATCTTTCTCGTATCGTATGATCATTGTTGATGCAAGTTGGGTGAAACGTGAAAGTCAAATATAAAGTTACTTGCGTCATTATGGGGTTACCAAGCGGAATAATAATTATTAGCGTGGTATGTTGCTTACAATTTAAAATCCTAATTAACTTTTGTACTCTTTTCTGCAGGGTCTTCACTGACTGAACAATAAACGAAGATGAGTATAGACGTTTCTGGAGACCGTTACTTCACCCAATATTCAAGGAAGGGGAACAAAGATGAAGTTATTTCAGATGTGAATATTGTTGGCAGCGAGGACGATCAACTAAAAAAGAAAAAGTCTAAAGACGCAATAAAATGCCTTTGCCTATATTACTGCAAAAAATGTATGCCATTCCGAGCGAAGCCAAACATTTGGGAAACTTCACAAAACGATATTTTCGAATTAAATGATGTGGAGGACACCGGTTACCCTTTGATTTTGAGACTTCTGGAAAATAAAGCTTTTGACGCACTCTTCATTACGACATCTTTATTGTCAGTGTACTTGTATTTCTTTTCTGAAGGTTTCCTCATGGAAAGTGTAACGATGTGGGCTATTATTCACCTCGTCAATATATTCTACACTCTTGGAGTTATTGTTCACTGGCTGAAAATCTTTATAAGGTCGAAAAGAGCAAAAACCAATCAAGGCTATACTCGATGGGATGTGATTTTTACTTTCTGCACAATCCTACCCACTGATATCATAGCAATGATCTTCTACTCCTTGAAATCCCAGTCTTCGGCTGATTCAGAAACATCGGACATGATAGTGACATTATGCAGAATTCATTACATCTTTAGAATTCGCAATGTCCTGAAGTACTTGCAATCTTGGGAGGATAGACTTCTTATCGGTCTGCATCCATTTTTTTTTAAACTTTTTTTCTCCTCTAAACCGATTTGTCACTTTTATTTTAAGTAGCTGACTCTTAATGAAAAGTTAACGCTTTCGTAATTTGTGTTAGCTTATACCATGTGAGGAGTTTTCAAATACGCTGCGACCATATTTATGAGGGATATTTATTCCTTACGAATTAGACTGTAGCCATTTTTGTCATTTTTCCATGCAAATTGACTATGTCCATTTTTTTCATTTTTCCATGAAAATTATACAAGTCAGAAAAACTGACTCAGGTAGCCTGCCGCATTACGTGTTACGTGGAGGAAAATTACTGTGCTAGCGAAAATCTTTTATGTAGTCAGCATAGGAAAAGTGAAAGTGATATTTCAGTCACTCAACTTTCCATTCTGTTTCTGTAATAACTAATAAGCAAACGATTATATTTTCTACCAGGGGATTTTCAAATGTTTTTCATAAGGATTGTAATGTGGATTTCTTTGATAGTTCACTTCTATGCTTGCATTTACCATCGCGTGGCTTGTGATGTGAGTTCAACACTCATGACACTCAACAGATATCGTCTTTTGTTTGTATTATCTATTCAATTATTAATGGTATTATATCTCTATATTGTGAGAACCTGCAATACCAAAGTATTTTATGGGTGTACCATTTGTTTTTAGAGTCTTAGTCCAAAGCATTTTAAAATGACAGTTCAAGAAGCAACGCAAGATATATGTGCCCCGAATAGTTGGATGGGTACAATTCTCAGTGACGTTAACTCACCACTTCTGCGTAACAATTTCAATGTCCTACTACTCCATTATGCTATTTCTGTTTACCGGGCTGTTGACGTTGCATTACTTTTGGGGTACCAACTCTTTCACTTTCGGCTATCTAGCAGAGACTATCTTCAAATATTTTGAACTATCCTAACATTACATAAATTCTGAAATTAAAAATGAACTCAAGAAAGTTTAATGTGGTCTAAATTAAAATTCGCACTGTTAAAACAAAAAGTTATGTTGGATATAGATATGGGGACGTTAAAATTAATTTACAATCAGAATGGGAACTAGCTTTTTCGGCCCTAACGGAAATCACTGCTTGGATCTTTACTTTGGTTTTTGTCAGTGGTACCCTCACCTCTTTGTTTATTGAGAAAGACACGGAGAGAGAAGAGTTTATGACTCGTCAGTTCGCCATTTCCCGTTATTTGGTAAAGTATTATGAAATGAACTGAAAGTAATAAGTTAGCTTTAAATGTGTATCTCCTATTTGGATGAGATATGAATTTTTAATTCGTGATTTCAGGATTTCAACCCAGTAGGCAAGAAAATTAAACAAGAAGTAGTGGAGTTTTACAACTATCTTTGGGGTCGAAGTAGAGGAGTTGTTCAATTAGACTTAATCGAGATTTTGCCTATCAGCATAAGGGCCGAAGTATTCTACAACATAAATAAATTTGTACTCGATAAGGTCTGTGATTCATTTTTGTAATAATAATATCCACAAATCATTTTACTTACACAATATGACCGAACATAGCATATTTAGTTCACACACTGAAACTTTTACCGCGAATTTTACCAACAAGTACCTTTAAAAACCGTTCCCTCTGTGGGAGTAAGTCCTCATAACGTCGAAGTATATAATCATACACAAGGAAAGTTATAAGAAAAAGGTTTTTTGTGTGTCCTTCTGTTATGATAATGTAATCGTTTGTTGAAATTCGTACATTAGTAACAATGCCATTCATTCTATGTACCTATAAAATATATGATTTTGTAGCTACCTCTCCTCTCCGGTTTGGACGATTCTTTTCTGATGAATTTATCAATGCATATGGAACACACTGTTCATTTGCCAGGGGAAATCCTTTTCCGTAGGGATGAAATAGGCACTCAGATGTTCTACATCATAAAGGGATACCTAGATGTAAGCCCAATGAATATATACAACAGTGCCATGAATGAGCCTTGTAAAACTTCTTAGTAGTATTTCATCTTTCTGATAAAAGATTTTTCATTGTCCCAGGTGCTTAATGAAGACGAAACACAGGTTTTGACCAACATTCGAAGTGGTTCTGTATTGGGAGAAATATTTTTAATACATTCCTATCTACAAGTTGCAACAGTACGTTGTGCGACTGAGTGCGTAATGATGGAACTGACTAAAGACGATTTCAACGAAGTTTTGGAAGATTACCCTGATTATCATGATGAATTTCAAAAACGAATCGAGGTATCACAACGCAATTGCATTTGTCATTGTAATTTCAAAGTTAGATTTTTTTCTATATTTGTACTCTACTGTTGTACTCATTACTCATACTGTAGTATTTGAAGTCTCAAAAAACACGTAAAGTTTTGTTATATGTTGGATAAAGCTATTTTAGGATAAATGTATTTAATTTTGGTTTTATTCATGTATTCATGTAAACTATCGGTAATAGTACTTATTTTGTTTCAATTCAGCATCGATTTGCCCAATCCTCGTTGCTGCTTTCGCTGTGTGAGAAGCAAAACCAGTTTACTGTCCATCACACCTCGAACACCAGTGATAGAGTTCAGATGATTAATGCGGAGGTCTTTGGTCCACAGCAAACGTTTGATAATGTGGCTAACGTGTTGAATTTCCACAGAGACACAGTTATAAGTGAAAAAAGCGACAATGATGGTATGTGATGTTTTTGCGCAATATGTAATCAATGCAAGCGGTTTAAGTAGCAGAAAAAGCAAGAAAACTTGACAGCTTGTCTTTTATGCTGTAAGAAATGCTAACTGATACTTTCTATATTATTCTTTCTATTCCTTTTCGTTGGTTTTCCTATTTTTAGGGGACTTGGATGGATTGAAATTAAAAGCTGAAGCGATTGCAAAACTACAGGCTGAAGTCGCAAGGAGAAAGTAAGTCACTTTTCTGGCTTTTAATGATAATATTAATTAGGCATATACTACGTTTTAAACTTTAAATATTTTAGAAGTGAAGAAGACGATTACGATGAAGGTGCAACCGCTTCAACGGGGCAAATGGTGTCGATATTTAAGGCACTGGAGTCAGATGTTGCTCGTGCCGCTTCATTAGCAAGCGATTTGGGAATCTCCTTAGCTCCTATGATTATTGCTGCCCCTGAAGATAGTAGCGAGAAGAAACGACATAAACAGGTGGACACTACAAGGCCAATGTTTGCGGAATGCGTTTCTTTGTTAAGGGAACGTCATAAATCACACTACTTCAAAATTTGGAAATTAGCCGTATGCATCAGCGCTTGTGCTGTGTTATGGTTCTACCCTTATCATTTTGCGTATCGGAAACCATCCACTGTATACATCGACTACATCTTCCATATCTTTGATATTGTCTTTGCCGTTGACTATGTTATCGATATGGTCCAAATTGTAGTGACGCCTAAACGTGAGTAACCATTCTCAGATAAAATGTTTTTATTTTGCTAAACGTTTTGGACTAGTGTTTCAGTTTAGCACTTTCTTTCTTTTAAACTAAAATTTTCACTCATATTCAAACTGCTTACACTAGTTTTATCGTTATGTGCCATGAGTCTTTTTCGAATTTTAGGATCAATAGAAAACTTGAAGGAGATTATTCTGTTTCGTGCAAAATCGGCGGGCTTCTATATTCGATTCATTTCATTCATTCCATTTGAATATGTTATTCCTCCCATTGTGGGTTGGAAAGCTGGAGTAGATCCTTATTACTACGCTTTCAAGCTTAATCGTCTCATTTCTTATCCTTTGGTGCGTATTTTCAGTGAAAGTAATTAGGCATAAAATTATTAGTACTTTTGAAAATCTAACGGAAAATTATGTTGCAATTGGAATAGATTACTAAGTTTGTCAACGAAGCTGAACTTAAATCTCGGCTTCCAATGATTTCGACATATATAGTACGATGTGCTTTTAATCTGTATTTCCTCATCCACATTTGTGCTGTGAGCTATGCCTTTTTGCTCCGTGATGTTGTTCCGTAAGTACATTCTATTGCATATAGTTATTTATTGTAGCTTTCCATGATATATTAACCAGTTTTATTTAATGAAATGCAGAAATCCGATAGTAAAACGTATGGCTCCCCCAAATGTGTTGTACTACAATTACAGTTTTACTTTATACTGGGCCACACAAATTACCACCTCAACTGGTTTCGGAGATATACCTTATTCTCACAACTCCGAAGTGTTTCTCATGTCGTTCAGTTTAATCTGGGGCACTTTCTTTCTCATCCAAATGGTGGCAAAAATGGCCTCCATTTTAGCCAATTCAGAACGTCGTCGGTAGATACCTCTGTGTTTTAGATTACTTTTAAGATTGCGTTCAAGTATTGTTCAGTTTGATCCAGTGAGCAGCAAAAATATATTAAAATGACAATGTAATTTTGCTCTAGGGTGTCGTTCAAAAGGACATTTTTCCAAGTGCAATCTTTCATGGACCAGCGGAAAATGTCTCCTGAACTGAAAGCCAGAGTATCAAAATATTATAAAATGCTGTGGATAACAAATGAAGGGGTTCTCATTCCTTCCCAAGATTCTCCCATATGGGATACTCCGAAACATCTTCATGAAAAAGTCTCTGTAGCCCAAGCGTTTAAGTATATATCCCGAATCCCGTTGACAAAGGTGATCATTTAATTATTGTCAAACATTCAAAGGTTCATACTTTTATAACTTTCTGATTTTTAAATAGTATCTTGCGGAAAGCGTTCAAAACCAAATCTGTAAAGTTTTGCGACAGTATTGTGTTCCTCCTGGAGAGACAGTGCTATACCCTGGAGACAGATCCAGAGAGTTGTTCATCATAAATAAAGGAGTTGTCGAAGTAATAGCTTGTGTATAGAAAAGTATAAATTAAATAGAAGCTAAGAATAAAGATATATAAAGATTCTTTATTTTTTATTCTATATTTTTTAATGTAGATTCGCCATAAAGATGTTGTTCTTGGGACACTTGGAGTTGGAAGATATTTTGGTATGCCTGGTCTTATCCACGGAAAGAACAAAAACGATGTTCATATAAAAACAATAACACATTGTCAGCTTTTTTGTTTACATCATGATGATTTGATGGCTGTTTTAGCAAAAAACTTACGTTTTGAATTGGAATATAAATTTTTGCGAGTAAGTTGTGCGATAATTGAACCCGCCTGCTGCTTTTTAATTTACAGTAAAAACTGCAAACTGGTTCACGTATCAATATAGTTAGCTAATAAATCTATTGTCAACGTATGCAAACTAGTGTTTTTTGATACTTTGTAGACTTTGTACTAATCTTAAATATTTTTGTTTGTGCTTTTTTATTTGTAGATGGGAAAGAATCAATCTCTGAAGCTCCAAGAATTTGAAGACAGTCAAGCGGCTAAAATGCAAAGCAAAAAGAATTTAAATGCCAATAGCTCGGCAAAGAAACTGCAGCAAAAAGAAAACATCAGCGCTGAACCACAAGAAATAAATTACAATGAAATTCCATCATACGACTTCAAAGAAATGATTGCACAAGCCAAAATAGCAGAGTCAAAAAAGAAAAGAGAGCAGCTTTCGTCTACCTCAATGATTCACAAAAGTAAATGGTTTTTAGATAGTTTGTAAGGCTCTAACATAACTATAATTTTGAAAATTACGGGCATTGTAGTAGACCTAGAGCCAGTCAGTATATTTAGAGAGAGTAATAATTAATACTTCCATCAGGATCGTTTTAAAACGAACATCCACCCTTGTATCCAGATTAGATGCGTACTTCAGTAGGCTTTATATTACCAAACCCGTGCAGGTACAATACAATTTCTTTTTTTGAGATTTTGTAGGATAGGCACTAAACGAAATAATTTTTCAAAAAGATAGTAGTTATATCTCCGATTCAGAGATGAAAATTAGCAATAATGAATCGCAACTTTGCGAGGGACCATTCTATAAGTACTTGGAGATCAATATCTTTCTATACGTCAAAAACTCTAGGAAAAACAGAATTTGTCCCAAAAAACACATGACATTTTTCGATCTCATACTACATAGTGCATGTTATGAGGTTTTCGAATCCCAGAGGTTAAATTGCAGCTACTTTCCGGACGATCAAATCTAAATGTCTACAAATATTATAGCCATCTTGATCTTAGGCATTCTAAGGAATGTAGTTACTAGCTAAGTTTTATGAAATATATTGAACTTATATAAACCTAACATCTTATAGGACACGCTATATATTGCTTTCAGAATCTACAATAAGGAAAGGCAGCCTTCTATCGAAGCCAATTTCCCCACATGGTTCTTTTTTGAAGTGGTGGTCCGTGATTCGGGTACTCGCTGCTGTAGTCCTGACTGCTTTCGCTCCAGCGCAAGCCACTTTTACGTTCGACCCATTGTTTTGCCTCTACTTTATGCTGTTCTGGGATATTATTGCATGGATCGATTTGTAAGAATTTTTGATAATTTTCAGTAAAATTAATCTAGTTTAGTTTTCCTTGCTTACGGAAATATATTTTGGCACACTAGGTTAGTAATGATGCGCGTAGGATTTTACGGAGCCAAGAACCAAGCTATAACTGACGGTATCGAGACTTTCAAACATTATCTCAAAGGATCCTTCATCATCGATGTGCTTGCTTGTTTTCCGTTTGAATACATCATATTTATAATGCACCCTAGCATTAAGCCATTTACAATTAGCCACAACTACCAAGGGAAATATTATCTCGTTGCATACTTACGACTGAATCGAGTGTTTCAAGTTTATCGTTTGGTTGTGGCTGGAAGGGTATTGGAAAAAGCGATTTTTCGAAGTTTATCCTTTCTAATGTAAGAAATATTTAAAAGAGACGCAAATAATAAACAAGTAGTATATGATAA
This sequence comes from Tomocerus minor, assembly GCA_009936455.2. Classification (NCBI taxonomy): domain Eukaryota; kingdom Metazoa; phylum Arthropoda; class Collembola; order Entomobryomorpha; family Tomoceridae; genus Tomocerus; species Tomocerus minor. The sequence goes on along the minus strand of JAAAYG020021913.1, from coordinate 6,987 downwards.
CCAGGATTTAATTTTAGAAATTGAAACAAAAAATACATATTTTACAGTCTGGTAGAAGTTATTCCCATGTTAATCATATTCATCAACGGAATGGCTTGTTTCGCTACTTATCTGGTTTGTGACCCTCCTGTGGAAGGAAAACCTATGAATTGTAGCAAAACTGCTTGGTTAACTCATGGAAATCTATTCAAATACCAAGAACTGAATAAATGTATGCATATTATTCTGGATATTCTTTGGATGGATATATTATTACAATTTGACGACTCTGTTTCATAGGATTTTTATTTTGAGTTTAAGCATGAAATTATTCATTTTTTAATCTCTAGTTATCAAAAATCCTGAAGAATATTTTATTGTTGGAATATATTGGGTGACTACCACAATAATGGCAGTTGGCTATGGAGACTTGGATTTGAAGGATGACTTTAACAGAAATATTGCAATATTTGTGATAATTTGTGGTACAACTGTACAACTGTGTCCTCGTCCTCACCTACATAATAGAAACTTAAAAGAAATTGTAAAAAATCTGTAATTTAAAACAAATTCCAGGTTTAATATCCGCTGGATTTCTGGCCTCAAAACTGACAGCCTGTATGGCAGGAGAAGATCCTCGGAAACTTGAAATACGTGAAAAAGCACAAATTGTGTTTAGCTTCCTAGAACAATATAGGACAACTCGATCAGTTCGCAGGTAATGTAAATATAATAATAATATGTGGAATATGGACTGTCTTTCGTTTGGCGTAGAAAAATACATGCTTATTCTGAACAGTCGTGTGAGAGAGCATTACTTCAGTGCTTGGGACAAAACGAAAGGTATATCAGTCGAAGATCTATTTTCTGCTTTGTATCCTACGCTTAAAACAGACGTTATGAAAGAATTGTACGAACCTTTTCTTCGAAAGGTAAATTAATGATTACATGAAAGTATTCCTGCAATGCAATGCAATGACTCTTAACGAGAGAACTTACTCCTACCACAGAGGAAATGATTCCTAAAGGTGGAAATATATTTCTAAACAAGAGTCAATATGATTCAATGGGCAGGGCACTGCTATATGATATTGCAATTCAAATGTACAATGTCTCAATAAACATCCGTTATTGTTATTAGTATTTATAGCTGTGCTCTACAATGAATGACACAATAACCAGATAGTATTATAAGGTAAGAATAATTCCACCTTTAGGAGTCCTTGCTACTTAGATGCCTCTTCTATGGGAGTAATGAATCGAATTAAGAGTCACTCGCTTTTAAGAATCATTCTCCGATAGCCTAGCGTATTTATTCATTTGTAAATCAAAAATTAAGTACATATAGATAAGTCGATTACAATATAAATAAAAGTATTTTGAATATTTCAGTCTCCTGTGTTCGCTAATTTGGACGAACCGGGTATTCGAATGCTTAGTTTATCACTGAAGGAAGTTTATTTCCCCGAAGGAGAATTTATCATGAAATATGGGGATTTGAATGATGACGTATTTTTAATATGCTCTGGAGTAGTGGTGGGCTATACTGCCCAAGGAAAGATAATTGGCTACATGGGGACGGGAAGGTTATTATATTTGACGAGACATAGTATTTACATGCAAATTCAAAAATAATATCTTGTATTTGTAATGAGAATGACATATTTTGTATGGTTTTCCCCATATTTAATTTCAGTCTGATAGGCGAAATTTCAGTTCTTTATGATGTTCAGCGTCTCTACACTGCTGTAACGGCCACTGGCGCTGAGTTATTCGTTTTTGGAAGAGATGAATTCGTTGCTTTTTTGCGTGTTTATCCTGATGTTCATCTCGCTCTGGAAAAAGCGTGTTTAATCCATTACCGAGTAAATAATTTCAAATTCTTTTTTATTCAATATGCGTTTAGAAATCTTTATTCCCGGTTGGGTCAACTGATAATTATTTAATCGTCCTCTATACGTACTCTTTAAGCAAACAATATTAGAAACAACCGGTGACGAAGGTGAATGGGACGATAAACCGGAAGATTTGGATAATTACGGATTCGCTCTGGACAATGAAGTTCTGCAACATAGTAGCATGAATGAACCGAGTAACCCCTCCGCAATAGTTGAAAAGAAAGTGCCGCGTCTTTCCGTACCAGTCGAAAAGGGTAGTAGATTCGTAAATGATGAGGTAGCTGTGGCTTCCACTGATGACTCAATGACTAAAGGAAAAGAAATCCCACAAGAAGACAACGCCGATGAAAAGCCCATTGTCATAGAGGACCCTATAAGGATATCTCCAGTCAAAAAAGAAAACTTTGACAACACTAATGCAGATGATGCTGTAAATCTTGCTGCAAATAATCACTGGTACAGTTGGCTATTAACTTTTGGTAAGAAAATTCCTAGAGATGAAATGGGATTTATCCACGTAATTCAAGAGTAAGTCTACCATAAGCTGTAATTGTAGCTAAAAAGCTTTACTACTAGTTTCATGTGGTTTTTGAAAATGTGTATTTTCAAAAAGAACTTCTAATGCAATAAAAACATCTTTTTTCAGGAAGAAAAAATTAAATCCTTTCACTTTCGTCGTTCATCCTTCATCAAATGTGTGCAATTGTGTGAGCTTATACTTGTGCTTAACAGCTATTTCCTGTGGATTAACAGCGTATGAAATCGCATTTGGCGTAGGAAAAGAAACTGAAGCTAGCAGCATCGGGGGTGCTACCACAGTCATTCTCGCCATTAGGATCATACTGGAAATATTTTTTATTTTGCGCATTGTTGGAAATTTTCACTTGGGATATTATAGTGATAAAGGAGTTCTTATGCAAACAATAAAAATGACTACAATACGGTAACAAACTACAATTTCACATATTACTCCTTAAAAAGCTGTAGTAAAGATCCTTTCAGCTTTGATTTTCATGCATGTTTGTTACACATACAGCTACATGAGTCGATTTGATGGATTCTTTATTGATTTAATGTCAACTTTGCCGTTCTACTTATTGGCTGGTAACGAACGACAAGCATCCAATATTCGGTGTTTGCAATTGTTACGAATGGTAAGCATTAAGACGATAGTCCAATGATACTTTCCACAGATTATTGCAATGATTTTATTTTTCGGGGATATGTATCCAACAATGCTTTCCTTAATGATTGTGTAGATTCTATTTGTTCGCTATCTCAATGAATCAGCAACAGATTTACGGATGAAAGCTTCAAATGTTAAGATTTTCAAAGTGACCGTTCTTCTTTGCTTTGTATTTCATTTTTGTGCCTGCTCTTGGTATCTCGTTTCATGCTACGAAGATGACTGCAATCCACGATCTTGGGTCTCAGTTCTTACTAAGGATGTCTTAGATGACCAAAGTAAATAATTAATGTTCATATTCTCGGTGAAATAACCAATTTTTCTTTTTGGCAAAAAGATCTCTTATATAATTATTTTTTGTGAATTTTTTCAGCTTTGGTTGAAAATTATAATATTAAAATCGGAAATCGTTATCTTCTGGCCCTGAACTATGTAGCGAACACAATCACTTATTCTGGACTCAGCGACATGACCGCTAGACTCACTATGGAACTCATAATGACCATTATGATCATCTTTGCCACTGTATTAATAGTTGGACAACTTCTAGGAGAGATGACTCAATGTCTTTCATCACAAGTCTCCAGCAAAATACACTTTCAATATAAACTATCCTTTTTGGAGGTTTGCACCCATTCGTCATCATATTCCTAACTAAAGTTTTTAAAATTAGGTGTGCGTAGTGAACACTTAATTGCAAACGAATCCTTTTTTTTTTTACAAATATCAATCTAGAATCATTTAAATACGCTGGGGTTGAAAGCTGAAAAAATCAATGAAGTGATACACTATTTCAAACTACTTTGGTCAACATCTAAATCGATGCAGTACCACACTATTATGCAGGAGTTACCGTATCCTCTTCGAGCAGATATTTACTTCGAAATATATGGACCACCGATAAAGAAGGTGATAATAATTAATTATTATGATTCTTATGATTGCAGTAAAGGATAAATGGCAAAATGTAGTCATTAGTATATGAAATTTAAGTATTGTCCTCTTTTTTGTAGTCTCGCATTCTTAGAAAATTGGATGATGAGGTCATTCGACAAATCTGTGTAAAAGTTCGTCATGAAATGTACGTGGCTGGAGCCCGTATTATGCGCGTAGGAAATGTAGTGAATACAATGTACATTGTTACAAAAGGTGAAGTTGTAGTACTTGATGAAGATAAAAACACAGACATTTGTGTTACAAAACTGGTTGAAGGAAACTGCTTTGGGGAAGTAAGTTCACTATATGAAAACAATATCATTGCTTTCTTTGGTATTTCAAACGATAATGAGTACCCTATCATGTGATATAATTTTAATCAATAATTAAAGACAATTTTTTTTTGTTTAGGTAAAAATGTTTCTTCCTGATGCTAAGTACGCCTATTCTTATACAGCTCGCCTGGAGACAGAAATCGGAGTTATATCTCGAGAAGATCTGTTCGAAATTCTGCAAAAGTATCCAATGCTCAAAGAGGAATTGCAGACACTTGCCCAAAACATTATTTTACAAAGACAGGCTCGCGTTGAGGAAGAAAAACAGCGCTTTCAAAATATCAGGGCTTCTTTGGTGTCCACTAATGTTACAAATGAAGAAACAGAGAAAGCTCCAAACCAGACAAATCGCTTTCTTAGGAATTCTCCAAGTCTTCAAGATATCAATATAAGTGACCGTTTAGCTTCTATGTCCTCGTTTGGCATATCAGACGTAGAAAGTACTCGTCACATGCCATTACCATAACCCGGTGTATGATAGATGTTTATATACTACTAGAAAAGCTGTTATAGCTCTGTACACTATTTTTCTCGTAGTTATTATGTCTCTTTAAACTATTCAAGAGTTCATGAGGCTATTTTGTGTAAATCGTGTGCTGCTGTAATCGTGCCTTATAGGAATTGTCGTGGAAGATAGTGATGTACTATAGTACTATCAAAACAGTAATATTGTTGGCAAAAGTTGTTTCTAAGTTCTTGTTAACCAAAATAATAAAAGCATTGCACCTAAATAGTTGATTCCGCATTCCAGCTTTCATTAAACCTAGTTTTAACGATAGTCTGATGGGCGTGCACTGAAACGTATATTTGGCATTTACGTTTAAGTATATACAATTATTGACTATATTATACATGTGCATGTACACCGAGGACGTGAATTACTGGAATTTGTGGCACCAAGTGGGAAGTTACCGTTTTTTTACCACCAGCTGTTTGGAAAGGTGGGTCCATTACATGCAATTCAGGCTTCTCATGATATACATCAATCTTACGCATTCTTCCAGTATTGAGTATGCTCAACAAAACTGGTGACTGATTGGATGATCACATAGTTGTAGGAACTTTTACAGTAGTTGTAGACGACGGTTTTTGGGCATTTATTATTATAACCCCAAAAATATGCTTGCATAGTTCTTCTATCGCAGGGAGATGTTATTTCTGCTTTCACATACCTAAAGTTCCTTGCGTCTCGTCCCGCCCGATTTCTTATTATTATTACTTCAAATTCGGTATCTGTATACAAATCAAGATTACTATATATATATATAGATTAGGTTGATTGTTGGTCTGCCCTTCTTCCCTTCCTAGACATACTTTTTTGTAGAACCCCTTATCGTAGAATACCCGGAGATGGCTCATAAAAATGCTAATTTTTTGGCCGATTTTTTCCTATAAAAATAAATGTCCTATGACCTCTTGACCCCGAGTTGGCCATTAAATTAAATTAAAATAATGGCCAACTCGGGGCAATAATAAACAATTCCTACCTATCATTTCGTTTTCATTCGCGCCGAGACCTCTCTCGGCGAGAAGAACGTATTCGGTGTGTTGCTCTTGGCATTGTGCGTTAATATAAATATTTCTCTCTAAGAGAGAGATATTTTTTTGTGGAACCATTAGTTTAAATAACCAGCTATTCATTGTATGGCTACTACCAGCTCTTTCTTGTAAAACCCTTATCGTAGAATACTCGGGTATCATATGACCTCTTAACCCCAAGTTGGCCATTAATGTTGACCCTTTATTAAGCTAATTTAGCCACTGCTGCTTTCCGAACCTAGAGGAAGTTTTATGTTTTTGTTAATGCATGAGGATGGAAAACACCAGTGCAGTGTGGCGTAGATACGTGGTTTAGAGTTTGTGGGCACCATGCAATATTATGCACACACAAAAAGACAGAGCACAGACGTAAAGCCACCCGACATCAGACGCGAATACACCCGACACCACAAGGGAGTCCGCCCGACATCAGGCGCGAATACACCCGACACCAAAAGCGAAGCCGCCCGACATCAGATGCGAATACACCCGACACCACAAGCGAATCCGCCCGACATCAGACGCGAATACACCCGACACCACAAGCGAAGCCGCTCGACATAAAACGCGAATACACCCGACACTAAACGCGCATAAACCCGAAACCAGACGCGAAGCCACCCGTCGTCAGACGCGAAGCCACCCGTCATCAGACGCGAATACTATGAAGTCATAATGCAACAATGAGAGTGAGTTTCGGCGCGGCAAATGGCTTTAAAAGGTTGTAATCAACATTTAATTAATACGAAAACTATAGGATTCCAAGTCTATGATACATCCGCGGGTAGTGTTTCGGCTTCATTGTCGTAAGAATTATTCACTTTATAGTTCACAATTGGAAATTAATTATGAAATACTAATGTAATGAAAGCTAAACAGCTGATTTAATTTAAATATTTGTGCTACACATGCTTATCCCATTCACCACTAGGGGATTCAATCCCGGGGGGTTTTGGAGTTTCCCGGGAAACGGGAATTTCCCGGGAATTCCCGGGAAAAAAGCTACCTAAATGGATTCCAATGGTGACCATTTTTACAAGTTTAGAAGCTGTAGCTCAATTCGAAAATTATATTTATCTTTAAAATCGTTTAATTTCGCAGTCTAATCAGTTCC
>JAAAYG020021902.1:0-15975 GCA_009936455.2 Tomocerus minor | reverse complement strand
AACTTGTACTATTTAAATATATTATCTATTTAGATCTCGAAAACCTTGTGGCTAGCAAGGAGCAGTTGATCCGTGATTTCCAAGTCGAACATGAAAAATCGGGAAGCGATATCGACGATTTAGCATCGAAGCTGCGAAAAGCTCAGTCAGAATGCGATAGATTACAAGAGCATAAAAGTCGCTTGGTAATAAACTTATTTTATGCTTGTTTCCATCTATCTAAAAACTTACAAGTCAATTAAATTTTTGTTTAATTTATAGGAGGATGAAGTCATGAATCTAGTCACTTCTAACAGCTCTTCCTCGGATGGTCTTAAACAAGCTTTGATAGAAAAGGATAAAAATTTGGAGATTTTGTTCCAAAAATGTAAACTTATTGAATCAGAAGCAGAAGATAAGCTGAAAATTACTCTAGCTACGCACAGACAAAATCAAGAAGAATGGGCAAACACCGAAGCATCTCTCAAAGAGGAAATCAATAAAATGTCAAATTTGTTGCAGAAACGTGTAAGTATATTAATACATCTTACAGCTATTGCAATATTATTTACGATTCCCTAAAATACTTTTTTTCAAACTGTCAATTAATATTCTTGTGTTTACGCAGAATTCGGATGCAGATAAAGAAAAAATTGCAAACGAAGAGTTCCGTACTGCTCTTGCTGCGAAACAACAGGAAATAAATATCTTAAAGCAAACTTTTGTGACTGAGAAAAAGGAACTGGAGACGGAGTATTCAAATAAGCTAAAGACTGTTCAAGATACTGCCGAAGCTTCCATTGTCCAACTCAAGCAATTGGTACAGGATAGTCAGCAAAGCCTAAAAACCAAAATTGAACAGTTGGCCACAGAGAAGTTGGAACTGGAAAAGAATAATGAATCTTTACAAAAGCAAATTATTGATCTTAATAATCAAATTGGGGATGAGCAACAAAATACAAAGACGTTGGTCGAGAAAATGCAAAGTGAAATTGCCCATGTTGGATCCGAGCGTACTGAAGCTGATCGTCAATTACGTCAATTAGGAGCTGAACTGTAAGTAGTGTATAATAAAATAATTACAGGTACGGTAAGTAAATTTAAATTGTCTTTTAAAATGTCATATTATCATTTACAGGGAAGGAGTTAACAAAAAGGTTGGTGAATATGAAAAATGTAAGGCTGAAAATCAAAAACAAATTGCGGAGTTGCTGGAGTCTCTTAATGTCCTTCGTTCAGACTTGACAGAGCATGAAAATAAAAATTTGAAACTGGAAAACACGTAATAGTCCATATTTACATGATGCATTCAGTCCAATGGGAATACTTATTGTTAACATTCGTTCAGTTATTCATTTAACGTTTATGCTTCAATATTGCAGTTTGGTTGGTTTGGCAAAAGCATCTGACGCTGAAAAAGAATCTTTTAAGTCAACTGTTGCGGAAAAAGAACGAGAAATATCGACGCTCAAAGAGGCGATTGCCAAAACAGCATTTGATATCACACGAATGAAAGAAGAAATTGATTTAACTAAAAATACGTTAAAAGAAAAAGAAACTGCCATTTTAACCTATGAAAAAGAAAAATTGGAAAGTCGAAGCAAAAATGGTATGACATTCTTTTCAAGCAACACTTATTTGACTTGCAAAATTTTATGCAATATAAATCAAGCATTTTTAAAATATAAAAGATAATTTTAATATTTTGTAAAACACTCTAAAATGTAAATAATATAATAATTTTATAATGATTGTAGCTGACGCTCCTGCCATTGAAGATGGAGTTGTCAATCCAGATGCTCATATCAACTTCTTGAACTCAATAATAGTTGATCTGCAAAAGAAGAATGAAGATCTTGAAAAGAAATTAGACATAGTTTTAAATGGTGGAAGACTCTCGGACGCTAATTAGTATGTCATTTTTAACATTTGTTCAACCCACATCATTTAATTGCTTCTTTATTTTATAAATAATTAGTTATTCATTACCACTTGTATTTTTTGTAGCAATACTGTTAGTGGCGGCCCATCTACGCTAACGAATTTCCAGGCTCCACGTCTTTATTGTGACATTTGCGAGCAATTCGATTTGCATGATACTGAAGATTGTCCAACTCAAGAATCGGATCCTAACAATAGTCACCATAATTTGCCTAGAGGAGGCACACGACCATATTGTGACACATGCGAAGGTAAATATTTTCTCAATTTAACTTTTAAAAAATGAACATTTACTGAGAAAAGTTTATAAAATAACCACACTATGGTTTGTTGTAGTTTTTGGGCACTGGACTAAGGATTGTGATGATGGAGAAACTTTTTAATCTCTCAGTGATCTTTGAGCAATACTAATGAACAATACAGCAGCTACAGCGACATCATTCATATGCTCAAAAATACACTCTGTAAGTTACGATAATGAAAAACAGGTTTGTTGTGCCTTTTAATTGCAGCTGCTTGTAATTTGTTATTACGTAAAGCGTTTAATATTTCAGAACAATGTGTATGTTTGTCGAATATTTGAGTTTTTGCACTAATAATACTGCATATGCAATAACCACTGTCATTTTTAAGATGTACGTTATAAACAAAATAACAATCACATCGTCTATGAAAGCAATCCTTTTAGTGTGTGCTAAATAAATATGTTAAAAATGTGTTAAGCAATGTATAATATTCCCTCGCCAGTAGATACGGTTGCAAAGTGTTAAATAGATGTGTAGGACTAAAAGCCCAGATAATAAAATGTGTGTGAACAGCCAGGCAGTTAATTAATTTTAGTGGCGGCTTAACAGTAACAGTTAAGCTTTTTAAAGCAAAACTTTGGAAAAGAGTTTTGACAACTTTTGTTTTCCTTTTTACCAATCAATTTTAATTACGTGTTTATTGTTTTGAATAGTGTAAATTTTTGCTTTTATTCTGATTTGGATTTAATGCTGAATTTTGAGTTACAGAGATAAATGTGTATATCGTTTTAATTTGTTTTATTAAATGATTTTGACTTGTACGTTGAATGGTAATTATTACGCTTAGTATGGTAAACTGGTAGCTAATATTGGTAAATAAAAAGTTTTTGTTATTGTATCAAGTGTGACTGAACTAGGAACAAAGAGTGCAACTAGTACATAGCCCTTAAAACTACGTTACGCTGCATTGCGTTCATAAGCTCCGCCTTTAGATCATCCAAAATAAAGAGAAGGATTTCAAAGGAATGTAGTTTAATGTATACGAAATGCAGAAAGTGAACCCCAATGTATTTATAATTAGCAGTCAGCACCAAGTAAATGCTTAATTGTCGTTTTCCAAAAATGTCGGAGACTGGTTAGTTGTAATTTGTTCGTTATTGAGTTAAACTGTTGTTTAATTATAACATGTAATTATTCAATTGAAACTAGTCTTTTATTTCACAAGTCCAAGTTGAAGTTCAAAAACTTGCAAAATAGTATTTTACTTTAAATCATTTTTTAAATTTATTGATTACCTTATTCACATAGCACAACAAAAGTTAAACTAATCATTATCTTCCTAGCAGTAAATAGCTCAAGATCTTGTTGCATCGACATATTCAAATAGGTAGTGAACAATGTTTTTCTATTCTAAGTATTAATGTTCTAATATTCTAACAGAATGCGCTAAATGGCTTCACTTTAAATGAAAATCTGTTTACAAGTATACAAACTTAAGAATCAAATTGATGTTTCCTAAAGGAATTGTGATTGGCAGTCAAGTCTAAATAATTTGGCTCTATTATGTAGAAATAGATGCACAATGAGTTTTTATGATTACTACGTTTCGCTAAGGTTTTTATAGATGTGAAAGACTGGTTTGTTTGTTTGTTTTTTTGACCCGATACAGTGTAAATTATCGTCCGTGGTGTTCGTAAGCTATCGTAAAATGCACATTTTAAATGTTTAATTTAAGTGATCTTAGTATTACTATATCGTATTAATGCCGCTCCTTTACTTAAACAATTACTAAATGTTTGTTACTGCATAAGGTACCTTGATTGTATTTATTAACGTTTTAAATGTGTCCCAATGAGCCTCCCAAAAAGGCGCTATTTTCTCACTAGTAAATTAGATGAAATAGTTTATCATTTCACTAACTCTATGTACATTGAATAAGTGCCTCTGAATTTTCCTTATCACGTAATTGTTGTAAAAATAAGTTTTATTAATTAGATACGAACAATAATTAACATTGTTAAAAATAGGTAGCTAGTTAAGAACTCGCTATTTGTTATAAACGTCGACACTTACTACGTCGTAAAATGTGAAGTAGAAGCTCTAAATTAGTTGTATTGTATTACAGCTCTCTGTCGCAGTTGTTCTCTGCGAAAAAATTCTAAACCACTTAATATGTAATAGCTGTCCAAAATAAATGTAAAAATTAATTTATGAACAATGTCAGCGTCGTCCTTAAAAAAATATTGCATTTGGTATGTTTCATGTTCCCTAGTATTATGCAGCCTTTTGCAGCTATTGTAAAAAATTAAATCATAAGTATGAACAGTTACAGTACTGATTGCTGTCTCAGTTCCCTTTCAATTTGTAGGTGCTCAAATTTTGAGATATGAATTCGAATACCTAGTAAATAATCAAAATACTAAGTACGTTGAATTAGGTGTTATTTGTAATGTTTCTAATAATGTTTAATGTGACACTCCTTCAAACAATTGCTATTGGTTATTAATAGGCTCGTAGTACAAATTTTTCGCATATTCTTTGTGAACCAAGTATTCTGAAATAAAATAAAATCGCCAAAGACGTCATTAGTATAATTGCTCGTTGTATCACGCCTATTTTTCCTAATGTACAGCATATTAACATATTTCATTTTCATGGTTTCATCCTTATCATATTTTGAAAGCTAATTACATGATTCTCCAGCTCGCATCTCACGGTCACGAATACAATTTTATGCAACTGAGATTCATTGTGGGAGCATTTTTCTATAGATCAACCATCCTCAATATCAATAGAAGAAGCCCAATAATTGTCTTTCCAGAAGTTGCCAGCTTCTTTCATATATGTTTTGCCCTGCAACGGTTCCTGAAAGTTGGCAATGCATGTGGAGTGGAAGTGGAACTGAGAACTATAATATTACATCAGCTTCAACTTATATTCGATTCTTTCAAATTCCCATATTAATATTTATTATGACTTCCTGAATTAGGATCGTAACCAGTGAGTGTTATTCAATGTACCTGTCACAAAATATGCCAAAATACGCGCATGATGCCTAAAAACAGAACATGGAATATAATCTCTGCTAATCGTCAATGTTCTCTAAAAAAATATGCTCTATAATGTCAAATAAGGATGGGGGGAGCACCCAATTCTTATGGCTACGGTTTCAGAATTTAGCAGCAGTAGCTTCCTCGCAACGAAATGACAGTGTGCTGTGCAATAATATTATTAGAATTGCATAAAATTGTCGCCAAAATATGGACTAAGATGGAATATTTTGGCGAGCTAAAAACTGCGACAATTGTAGTGTGTCAGTTCGAACATCTGGATTTATACATTCACAGTTATTTTTACTTTTCCATTCCTCTTCCTGTATCGAGGATTTTGATTGACCTTTACGAAGGGGAAAGTGATAAAATCACAAAAATATTATTTTTCCTTTGCTGTGATAGAGTTGGTAGCAATGAATTTCACGTGAAAATTGCTTTAGGCAAAAGAGTTGTATGTAGCCACGCAATACTATGAGCAGTAATTCGCCATCGATATATGCAAATAATATAGTAAGGCATTCAAAGAAACGGTAAGATAAAAACTGCTGTCGTTGGATGTTGGAACAACTGTCACTTTGAATTGGAGCACGATCGGAAACCACTTAAATAATTACGTCTCAAAAACCCATTAGAAATTTGAAAGCGGTCTTTTCTGACAAATGAAATAAATGGAAAGTGAAATGTGCATGGATAATTCCCAAGAATCTTTCAATAATTGTACTGTGACACTTGAAAATAACCATGTGGACGAAATAATAGTTAAACTAAAGGATGAGTGTCACCATAGCATTTGTTCGTGTCCTGGCAGGCTGGTGGACAATGAAAGTCAAACTGAAACTTTGACCCCCGTGCTAAATCCTAAAATAGAGAATGAGATTACAAAGGTAGGAATTCTGCAGTATTTTGATAAAATTTAATCTACAACGTTTTCTATTTACCTGAAGTTGAAAAGGCTGTTTCAATATGATCATTTCAATCATGATTTATCGCTAAATAATGTAGTTGTTTTATCGCTAAATTTACAATAAATGTGGATCTTCGTTTTTTAATTCAACTATCAATTAATAATTCGGTGCATACGTAAGTATATCCTTGTGAAGGGAAACAAAATGGTTCGGTAATGGATCTTATTGTGTTTTTATAAAAATGTTAAAGCTTTGGATATTATACTGTTTCAGCTCAAAAAAGAATTGGAAAGTGCCAATAAATCAAAAGAAATGACGGTGATGAGGTACGCAAATAGCGAGAAGGAAGTTCTCAAAATGAAACGACAGCTCGAAAATGCGGATAAGCAAATACAAGCATTGCATAAAGAAATGGAAAATATGAACAAAAAGAACACAATGCTGACTTCAGAAAGGGAGCGACTTGCTGTAATGGTAGATTCTAAGGTACCATCATTTTGCTTTTATGATTTTCATTTAAGCACGGTGTTAACCCTTAAAAACTCATTTACGTTACAATTCATTCACCCATTTTTTAAATAATGCCTTAGTGCTTATTGGTAACCATTTTCCTAAATAAAATATGGTTGGTTCACTTGCAGTGAAAACAGGGGGGAGGGGAAGTACAAAGGTTTCACAAGCTAAAATGTATTAACACACTTTTATTTTGGTAACACAAGTGAAGTGCCGTTGCAATTAACTACTGTCCATTTTAAATAACTGCACAGGTTTCACGTTGGTGATGATTCAGTTGATTGAGCCAATAATAATATTATGACAACTAGTGTGATCAAATTCTGTCTGCTATAACCTATTTCGTAGTTAATATTGTTGATTTAAAACTATTCGAAGAAGGAATACAAATCCAAACTGTCGGAATCACTTCCCAGTAATATTAATCGTTGCTGTACTAATAATCTCGGTCACAATTCAATTTTTTTTAAATCGTCCCTTTTTTGATATACAAAGGTGTGTGAAATCCAAAGCTTACAAAAGGAATTGGAGCGTGTGAAGCTGGACTTGTCGTCGCAAGAGTTTAAAGTGAAATGGACGCAAAACAAGCTCGGGACAGAAGTAGAAAGTCATAAGGTACGTAATATTTTTCCTAGTACGTGTGCATTTCGTCATATTGTTTTGTTCATTTGTGCTGATTTAAAATATGACTTTATATTTATGATTGACATTTACTCTGTTTATACAATATGATGTTGTTCGTGATGTGAATTTTAATGATTTTCACGTGTCAAGTAAATATGAAGTATGGGTTGGAAATACAAGGGAACAAATTGTTGAATTTTATCACTCAAAGCTGAGTGAGCATAATGTCCATGATAATTTATAGGTAGACGTCGGGCGTAGCCATACATTTATTTGAACTTGTTAGTGCTATGTACTGTACTATTGCAGAAAATATTAGTTGCATGCCATTCTTCGCGTTCTGGATCGATAGCTACATAAGTAGATATGTATTATTACAATTTAAACTTTAAAACGTATAAACGCGGATGCAAATCAATTATATTTTGTGATTTGAATATTATTAGTGTTAGATATGAGAGTGATGGAAAATTATACATCATTGCGAGGAGAGTGAACAGTTAAAAAGTTGAAAGTCATTTCCATGTATTTTATACTAATAATTGCATATACAGGAAACACAGAAAAAGTTGCAAGTGGTTGAACAAGAGCTGCAAAAGTTGAGAGAGGAATCAGAACAGCAGAATCATGAGAACAACGAAAACTGTGAAGGCTCTGGAGACGATGGAAATAATGAGCACTTGACAAACTGCAATTCAGATAATGGGGCAGGTGATGGTGTTGTAGTAAATGCAGCTCTCCGGTGTGAATCGACGAGTTCTGTGAAGGAGCTGGAATCCGTTAAAGTCAAGAACGAAGCACTTGTAAAAGAAAATAATTCGTTGTCATGTAGAGTACAAAGTTTACAAGAAGAACGACTAGTCATTGAACAAAAAATAGTTCGATTACAAGAATCAAATGCTCAGCACTTGCACCAAATAGCCGCTTTACAATCTGATTTGGCTGCAGCTGAATCCCTTAAAATTCAAATACAGCAGTAAGTTAATTTTATACTGTCAGCAGAATTAGTAATTAATATTCCTTTCGCTTAGATGCTTAGAGGCTCAAAATTTGAAAGAACAAATTTGGAAAAAAAATAAGTTTTAAATTAACTTTTGCTTTTTGTTAATGTCTAGTGAAAAAGATAGAGTAATTGCTCTTCAGAATGAATGCACTCAGTTGAAAAATAGACACATAGAATCCCTATCAGATGTGACTGTCTGTCGGGGTAAAGAAGCTGAACTATTGGCCTACACACAGCAAGTTACAGAAAAAAATGTCTTGCTGCAATCGGAATTTTCTTCTGTCGAAGCTAAAGTCAGTAAATTAATTTATGCGCTTAAACATTCTGCTATACAGAATTTCTTAATGTAACATTGTTTATTTAATTTAATTTGCAGAGCTTGGTTCTCAAAGAGGAAAATGAAACCCTCCGGTTACAATTTGAAGGGCTGAAAAACCAAGTAAAGGAGTTTGAAAAGACGATTGCCCAGCAGAAAAAAGCGTTTGAAAAGGAGAAGGAGGCCCTTGAAGAAAGTCAAGAAAAATTAAAGTTGGCAATAAAAGAGGTTCAAAGAGAACTTGATGAAACAAAGGGTGAAGTCGTAATGCTCCAAAAGAAACACAGCCAGAGTTTAAAGGTTAATAATTTCATAAAAATTTAGCAATTATATTCATTGTGCACTTGAGCTTTTTTTACTTGGTATTTTTGTGTTCGGTAATTCAGGAATTGAACAGAGAACTATGTTTATCGCGGCGTCAAGCGAAAGAAGTTAGTAGCTGTGAAGCAATGAGTCAAAGCTCTCGAACGAGTTCTAGCAGCTCTTTAAACAATATAGACGTACCCAGTAAGCAGAAGTCAGCAGAAGATATTCTTCTTGTCGACAGACAAATTGTAAAGAAATTCTATTGGTTTTCAGTAGAATCCTGCATTATGTATTTTCAAATAAGTGGCAAATAGCGAAGAAGACTAATTATATTTTATTATCTACAGGATCATGAGCTTCCTATAATTCCAGACCAACAGGTCCTGATTGAAAGAATTGTAAAATTACAAGGAACTTTGGCAAAGAAGCAAGAGAAGATAGAATTTCTTCACGAACATGGGAAACAACTTGTTGAAGCTCTGCAGAAGAAAAGTAAAATAATTCAATCCTACGCCATGTGTCAAGATGTTGGGGCGCTAACCTCAGAAATTTCTGAACAGAATAAGGTAACGATTTTAAATGTTTTAATGTATATGTACATACATACGATGTAGTGGTGTTATAGTTGATGTGTGTTGCTTGCGATCTCCTTGACTTTCAATTATGTGAATGTAATTTTTACTATAGTTTGCTCTGGAAAAAATCATAACGGTAATTTTATTTACACCCACAAGTCATGAATATAGGAAAACGTGTAAATTGTATTAAAGTGTTAGAATTAGAAAATTGACGGATTCCTTCATCGTGCTGAATAATTAATTTTGTGTACAAAAATTGGCATTTTATTAATATTTCATTAAGGCTGAAGTTGTAAAGCATGGTGGAGTAATGGCTTCTGTGTATGGATCAAAGCACGTTGACGAAGGACTAACATTGGAGCTGTCTTTAGAAATTAATAGAAAGTTACAAACAGTCCTTGAAGATTCTTTATTGAAAAATATTACTCTTAAGGTAAATTTTTAATATTAATGATATAACAGTGAAATTCGTTTGTTAATGAAATAATGCTAAAACTTTAATTTATCCAACATTACAGGAAAACCTTAACACCTTAGGAAAGGAAATATCAAAACTGACTGATGATCTTAATAAACGAGATGGGCACTCAAAAAACAGCTCTAATTAATCCCATTAATGTTAGTTCCAATGAGAATGAATGTTTCGATAGCAATCGGTATCCGTACGTTTTCGAATTGTGTACAACTGTTCAGTTTGTAGTAATTTAAGGTTAAAAAAAACGTTTTCCTCCATTCAACGATTTCGGTGCTATAGTTTTACTAACAGTTGTTCACGATTGTTTGTATTGTTACGGAATTATGTAGTCAGAAATGTACACCAGGAAGTCTTCTGCTGTGTTAATTAATCATTTTGTTGAATAGTATTAACTATCTATTTGTATTTATGATTATGATCAAGTTGTTGAAATTGGAATTATGTGTGATATTTTTATCCCACTACTTATTAATAGCAAAACGTATTGTAGCTCAGTATGAGTTAGAGATTTATACACAAAACCATTTAACTACATGTTTAGGAATGTTTTTATCATCATGTAGGAATCAATCACAGTTGAACTGGAATCGCAAGCTGTAATTTTAAAATAAATTGAGGGATCGTATTTCCCGCAATCATGCCTTTAGGCGTTATTATGCAATGAAAAATTTTTGATCAGCAATATACGTATATCTATTCCATTGAGTGGTACTTGATTCCAATAAAACTAGTAGCAAAATTATAATTTATACACCTTAACTACTATATGTTGTTGGTCGATACTAAAAATGATTAAATATGGATATCATTTTAAATTCTTAGCGTTTCTGTTCCTTGTAAATATTAACTCTCTATTGTCCCTAATGTAATAAGTTAATCAGCTATTATATTCCATTTATTTTTATATGATATAAAAATTCCGTTTCGGTAGAAATTAACATTATATGGTAATGTTTTATATGACTAAGGAAATTATTACATCTATTTCGAATCATGTCGGTCCTTATTTTTTAATTCTACCCATCATCACAGGTAATAAACATATATTGACTATCGATGAAAAATATTTATGACGAAACCATAGCATTATTGATTTTCCTCTGTACTTAACATTCCTGTAAAATTGATCATTATTGCTTATGCATTAACTAAATTCACACATTCATATAAACTTATGCTTATTTTTATTTTTCAGTATTATATCAAACGTCGACAGTCTTGTAATGTAAATTTTACATCTCTTTTTACATAGGAAATCCTAACATACACATATTTTACATAAACTACGACTGCAGTTGTTCTGCCTATTTAACAGAAAACAAAAATAGTAAGTAAATAAGTTTGCAGTATACATAATTATTAGATCATAAGGTCTATGCCATGTTGACTCAGACAAATGACATAGACAATCTATTAATAAATCAGTAAAACAGAGTTTTATAAAATATATCAGTAGAATATAGTCAATTTAAGTCATTTATTTTAGACCAAGGTCTTTTCAAACCTAAAAACGAGTCCATTGTAATATGGATAATAATTACAGTAATTATATTTGTTTCCGTATAACATGTTAAAACTAAATGTATTGGAATTATAGAATTTAGATGAATATATATATATATGCATTTATCTAGCAGCTGAATATCGAAGGTCCACTTGCGATGAGATATATAATACTTATATATAATTGAAAAGAAGATTCTGGCGTCCAGTCCTATGCTCAGGTATCAAGGTGCCTTCCAACCAGCGATCGCCCACTTTCGGTTAATTTCTTGTAGGACTATGTTGTATTGCAGCGCCTTCTCGGGCGAGATGTCTGCCATAATGTCTTCTTCCTCTTCCTCTTTCGTGAATTTACTCGCACCGTCTTGGTTCCCGTCCCCAATATTCGACAGAGTCATTGCATTGTGATGAATCCGAGCCCCACCCCCTGGTTTACGTCCCGTAATGCCTGGCGGGCGTCCTCTTCGGCGCTTCTTCGGCTCACCCTCTTCAGTCAGGCTACTGCCCTTGACGGCCTGAGACTTCAGCCCTCCGTTCCCACTTCCCCCTGCATCCGCCTCATGCTCTCTTTTTAATTGTGTCTCCTTTGCCTTCGGAGACTCTTCACTGCCAGCATCGTCCGATTTGGATGACTTCACTTGTTTTCGAAGTAAAAGCTTTTGCTATAAACAAAATAACGTAAATAAATAAGATTAGTCACTTATATGTGCAAGTGCGCATTACAAAATTAATTACCTGGCTTGAATTATCACACAATGGAGTTGCTGTCATTAACTCTTCATTATATACATCTCACAATTGCAGAAAATAATATTTCATTAGTATACGAAATACAGTGACAGCTATTTGATAGTTCCTTCTTACTACACACTGAATATCTAATAAACAATTGTCGCTAATGTAATATACTTATCTTTTGAAAGTAATGGTTATTTTACTAATACGACAAATTTAGAATTAGAAATGACAACTATATTTCTAGCAATTGCTGCTCTGCTACAGTAATAGCCATTCAGCTTCCATATTAACAACCAAACAAAATAAAACTGTTGTGTTATGGTGTATTGTTACCATTGCAAGTTTATATGTGCATACTCACATGGGCATATACAAGTGTGTTTCACGATGAACTAAGAGCTGTTTAATCACAACACAACATTATCACAGTCTTGGGCACATGGATTCAACGCAAGGTAGATAGTTGACATAACAAAACCATTTCTTAAATCCCATACCTTTCGAATTTGATTGTCATATTGAAGTGCATCGTAAAAATTCGGCTTTTCCCTTTGAACACGTCCCGTTCGACGTCTCGGCAACTCCGAGTCCAATTCCTTTTCTTCTTTGGCTACTTCAGCTGCAGCCGACACACTTTCGCTTGACGTACCTTCGCGTCCAACATTTCTGCGCGACGAAAAAAACACATGCCCACAACCGCACTTTTTACACGCAACGGGAACCTATTTAAAAAAATATCAACACAATAATGTCTCGTGTTCTGATAACTATTGTCTAGTCTCTACTATATTACGATTTTACGCTCGAATATATTTCTACTACCCTAAAATTAACCTAAAAAAATAAGTTCTAGGCAATTAAATACTACCTAAATATGAAAACAAACATAACTATCTATTCTCAATAAAAAACTAACGAACCTGTTTCTGACAGTGTGGACAATTTTTTGTTGCCATAATGTTGCCAAATATTCTTTTCAGTCAAATTTGATGACAGGTAACACTGAAAACACAATATCACATAAAAAATCGTAGTTAACAATAACAATCGGTATGGGCAGTCTATACACAGCTACATCTTTTGTAATAGACCTTTTCGCACTTAGATTATTTAGATCTAGATATCTATACGGATGTGGTAATGTTTTAAAATGTAATGATAAGTCTTGAATTCCATGAGGGGGATATCTGATATCGGTGAATCCTCACCGTTAAATCGGAAGACTAGTAATACTCGTTTAACAATAATAAGCATTTATGTGCATAGTATAAATACAAAGTAATGTACTTATTTACAAGGGTCATGCTCATGCTGTGGGAAAGACTTAGTTAAATGCAATTTTGAACCAGAAAATGGCATTTAATGATTGTACCTTTCAAAATAATACTCCTTCAAACTATTAAGTCCTGCAGGCTCCCCAGTCCAAACTGTCAATTATGTAATAAATTAACTGTAAAATCTTTCAGTAAAAGCTACGACAATGAAACGAGATGTAAAATAATATAATGCGTAGTTTTGTTTGCTGTTATATGGAGCGTAGAATAGACGTTGGATTTTAGCATTACTATTTACTGCATTCAACAGTCAATGCAAAAAATAGTATAATATATCAGTATATATGTACTCTACGGTAATAAATAGCCTATGTTTTCTGAATCTGATCTATTTTATTATGGACAATGTTTGAATTTCGGCTCCATTTAATTTTCGCTACAACTCTCATGGTTTAGCTTCTTTGTTTGTTCTTTGTTCGCTACCGCGTCTGATTCTCTGTCAATCTCAAGGCAGCAGTTAAGAATGCTCTCTTTGAACAATAATTATCACACTATTGAAATGGAACATTATTACATGAAATAATGTGATGCTGGAATGCATGTAATCTCGACTGCCCTAAGACGAGTGTCTACTAGTATTGACTAATAACTATCTAACTAAAGTGACCTAATAAATACAAAAACATTTTAAGTTCTAACTTTTGAAGATTTCCAAAATTAAAAAAATAATTTTGGTTTTTACAAATAGACATTGTTGATATTTTAGATGCAAATTGGCATGATGCAGTCAACAATATTCGTAGGCTAGCAAAATGCACATCCATTTTATTGTTTTATATAAAAAATGTGGTTAGGTTTCTAACTCGGCTTATAAAAGTTATAATAATCCATCAACAAATTGATACCCATAAGACTCAACCTACGTTTTCATAATATTTAGCTGGAATAATACCTACGTCGTTGTTGTCAATTAAAACAATTGCTTACCACAGCTCTACAAAATGTTTGTAAACACATGAAATGTTAGAGCCGTGGTGCGTGCTCTACTAGCTCGAGAATTAAGGTCCACTGAACTGTCTTCTTTGCGTCGGGTTAACAACCCATGCAGCCGACGCTATAGTAATAATATAATGACAGCCAATTTAAAAATGAAGTCGCAGTGTTTGTCAGAAAATAAAGAAGAGATTTTAAAAATGGTTTACGATTTTTTTTATAATTTTAGACTATGAATTTTCGAACTTTCCATCAATTTGAATATTTTTTTATTTTATCGAATTTGCAGGCGTGTCGGAAATTGTGTTGATTAATGTGTTCACACATATATGAGCATGTAAAACCACTAGAGCTACTAATTTGCACCAATGTTCCCGTGATAACGACGAAAACATATTAGCTGCTACTTGGTAGTTGATTGTAATGACATGCACAGTACGATATACAGACAGACTTCTTAGGTCATTCAAATCTGAAGTATTTCTGATTCTGATTCAGTATTTCTGATTCTGAAATTCCATAAGCATTCGAGGATGATGTAATTTCCCGTTCTTTTGCCATCAAGCGCCTTAGTCATTCCACAATAATTTTATTTTTATAACTTGATATATTCAGATTAAATGGATTGCGGACTAAAGAGGGAGAAACTTGGGCATTTCCACGGAAAGGAATCTGAATTGTTGTTTTCGTAGAAAAGGAGTTGGCAGAGTTGTTGTGCTGATGGGATTCAGAAATAATTTATCGATCATGCCCAACGACTCACTCACGCCACACGCTCTTGCTTACGTCCTCTGAAACCCGCAAGTGCTGCATCAGACAGAAGAGCCGTACAAGGGAGCTAACGACGGAAGTACGAAACGTAGGGCTTAATACAGAAAATTCTTCCCTGTGCTCGTATATTGGTGACTATAGATTTCCACGGCGGACACACGGGTATTTTCCCTAGCGATAGTGCACATCCTGAATCGGAATAGGAATATAATAGTAGGTGTAGTTTCATTTTCGCCTGTTCGTGTCCGTGGTAGTTTTCCGTGTTCGGGTATTTGTCATTTCAATAATGGTGGTTGTTGGAGCTGCATATTATTCAACGTTTTTCTTTAATACACCTTTATCCCCTATTAAAAATTTCTTTTAAATCCAACATTTTCAAAATGCAATATAAAGCTGTTATTACATCAAATTTATTTTCCTCCATGATTAATAATCGATTTGTGCACGGGCACGACAGTAAATATTATAACTTAATAAATATTTCGATTGTCGTTATATTAGTAGTAACTTTTTTAATTAATACTTTATTCCAATGAAGCATAGTTTCTAGTTGGCAATTCCAGTTTAAGTGATTCTATCGTATAAGATCCTGAACGACGTCAGTCAGGATGCTGAACAGAATTTTACCGTTTCCTTCGAAAGGTATGTACATATTTTTTAACCTTGTCACTTTGTCATCAGAATCATTTATCGGTTATTTGCATTAATTTTATATGTCCTCAAATTACGTAGCAGCTATTAAGGCGTCATATCTACTA
>JAAAYG020021891.1:4010-18309 GCA_009936455.2 Tomocerus minor | reverse complement strand
TCTACGTGTACTGTGTGGTGTTGTTAATATTAATAAACTATTGCACATTACACGTGTACTAATGGCTAAGAATAGTGAGTCCACTAGACCATTTAATTTGCAATGGAAAAATCAATAGTTTTTAGATTAACTTCCCTGAAAATCAAAAAATGGCGATCCGAACTGTGAACAACACCACAATGATGTTAATTATATTATATAAATTACAGCACGCTTCTATAATAATACCAGTTTAGATTCTCTTTCAATCCATTACCATGAAAAGTAAAGAATCGAATGGAGATGGAACAATCCAGTACCCATCCATATGCCACAAAGTAGGTAATTATTTACAGCGTAATACATGATGTACAAGTTTAATAAACTTACAACTTAGGCTATATCTGTATTTAGAACAATCCATCCGCGTCAGAATGAAAATGTATCGAGATTCGACGCAAAAACATTTACGGAAAGTGCTCAGGTAGGATTATTTTTGATATTTTATTGTGTTTACGGAAGAAAAGGGAGATATCATGCATTACGGAAACAGAGAGTAATAATCTCTCGGTGAATTTTATTAGAGACTGAAAATGCTAACAGAAAACTGCTAAATAACTGAGGATGATAACTCACTCTTGCTCAAATTGACTGAAATGCCCAACAAATGCATGTTCCAATTTTTCTAGAAAGAACATTGTTTCAGTCAAACAAAATTCATGAAACAATATGCGAAATTCCTATTCCCAATACCCTTTAAAACTAATTTATTTATTTATAAGGCTAGACAACTAAAAAAATTAAGATCATAATATTTAAAACAGATGTTGCACTAAAGTAGGTATTTCAATTCTAGAATATATCTTAAAATGCTGAAGCACAGTCACATTCTCATGTTTGCGACTCCCCCAACCTGTTGCATTACTATGGATGGTTTAAAAGAGGAAAATACCCTTACTAATAGTATATGATCACGTTATATGAAAGAAGAGTTAAGATTGTGACTAATTAAAATGAAAATTTAGATTTAACAAAGATTAATGTTTCGTCTCTAGTGAATGTTAAGGTCATAATTGCATATAGTATAATTTCAAGGCAGTCCGTGTAATGTGTCATTGCGAATGTCGATGTCAACGATTTAAGGATAAAAATATTGGCACGAAAAGGTGCTTCACAAATTACAATTTCTGTCAGAAGATTGTATTTAGAAATATAATTATAGAGATTAAGGAGCTGAAGCATAGCACAGAAAAATTCCATATTAGGTAGGTTCCTATCACTATGAACTTTATTCTCTGCTAATAATGTTGATTGAGGGAGCATGATAAAGAAGAGCTACATATAATAAATGATGATAAATATTCCCCCTAATAGTTAAATAGTGTCTTGTCTTATGACATTAAATCATTGAGTGACATAACAAATGGACATTCCCCAATAGTAAAATGAAGGGTAAGTTGAAGATTAGATGCAGAGTGCAGTGTAGATACAAGAGACAGGTGAGATGTGGATGTGAGGGTGGTTAATTGTGCTTAGTGTGCAGGTGCACCCAAGAGAAGAGAAGAAAACCAACCCCTTTGGCTTAATGGGCAAAGTACGTAGGGAGTAATCTGTGTTTGGAAGGAAGATATTGTAGGATTAGTCTTACAAGCTGACTTCCGAAGGGGTTAAGGCAAATAAAGATAGAGATAGACGTACCTGAACCAAACGACGACCACTGGCACTCAGTCAGTGCAATAATACTGAAGCTATATGGTACCTATGATATTCCCTCTCAGGGAGGATTGAACTTTTCATAGACAAACAAGTCGAGTTAGTCGAGTCTTACAACTCCTTCTTGAGTATCTCGAGAGTGTCTTGGCTATCTCGAGTGCTAGGGCAGTGCAATTGCAGGCAGAGTGGAGTCATGCAGAAAATATTCAGCCTAGCCATCAGAATATCTTGCCTTCTCGTTCATTAAAGTAAGGGAACGGTAATAGTTGGACTGAAGCACGTTTTCTCGTATATGTACCGTTGACCGATCGCTTAGTTTGCTAGACCCATCTAAGACTAGTAACACTTACTTATATCGCCATGAAAATCCACAGGTATTTCTATCTCCTAGTAAATCCGACCAGAAACCAAAATTTTCGAGAAAAGTGACACCTTTACAATGCACATGTACCTATAGTGCCTATTTTGGTTTTTCCTTTTCTAAACATAGAAAGAGATTGACTCTGGCTGACACTGACACTACCTGCGTTTCCGTTATATTATTGTTTGTCTCTGATTTCTCACTTTGCTAGTTCTACTTCTGCATCAACCTATTCAAAACAGACAATACAAGTACACAATCGATCCATTCGTGGTGCACATCGCGCATTTACTACCTCTGCCTGCCTGCTATTTCCACGCAGCAGTTTTTACTCATCTTCTCTCAACAAGTGCTTTAAGTGTACTTTCTGTCAATTGTACCATATTTAGCCATTTGTGATTCTCGTGCAAGATCTTCGATGATTTCTTCGTGCAACTGCCATCAACTTCAACACAGTCCTGCAACATGAGACGGAAACGTAAAATGGTAATTAAAATGTCGCACGTTGCCCGTTTATTACTAGCTCTTAAGTCATAATTTTGCATTTGTCAAGTTCTATTCCTATCAGCAGCAAAGCAATTGCATCTGTACAACATCCTGCTGATATGGTATTCCGAAGTCTTATACTAATCAGCATCAGAGCTGGACTTTTCTAACATTAATAAAATGCAAACTTTTGGGACAATAGCGTAGATAAGATCAGCAGACATCACTTACCTGTTTCATCATTTTTGATATTGCTCTGAATTTGTACTTTGACTTTAAGTAATTCTATGTACAATTACGCTATGATTTCAGCCTGTCAGGTTATGTATTCTGCATTATGCTTAGAAGTAGATATGTAAGTAGATGCACACATAACATATATTACTATTAATAATATAGTAATAGGAATAATGTGTACAGTAAATAAGACAGTTTGTCAGTTTTGGTGTCACAAGGCGAAAATGTCGCTAGGCGCGCCTCGAAATTTAGACATTAAATGGGATAAACTGGGATATAAAGAGGAAGTAAAGGGTGGGGAAGAACTTCTCTACTGCAATTATTAGCTTATTCAATTATTATGTTTGTTTAAGTGTGCTATGTGTGCTCTGTGCTTTGACTTTGAAGTCAGAAAACCAATCATAAAATTTCTACGTACCGAAAGCTGATGAATTATGTGAGCAAGAGAATAAATAGTGAAGCTATCAAAGGGATTAAACTACTTAAGTATCTCAAGAGAATTAAATTGAAACAGTTAGCAATTGTCCTGAAGTCAAGATTTTCATGATGGCTGAAGGCGATGAGTATTCAATCCTATTGTCTCACGTAGAAGAATGAATGAATGGAAAATTTGAGAAACGGGGAAAAGTGCCCATTATAAGAGAAACTATTAGTATTAGGATTTTCAGATCAACAAAATGTTTATAATTCTAAACAACTGTAGCATTGATAGTAGTTCAACCTTTCAGATATAGGCGAGACATATCCCTATGATGTCCAATTGAAACGTATTCAATGAAAAGGTTTAATATTGGAGATACTACCACGAGCCCACGATAAAATCCTTAAGTACATATATACAGCTCAGAGAGAAGTCATATAAATAATCACGATTAAATCGATTACTGTTTCTTCAGTATCCTTTATAGACTTGAGATTGTCAGGTACTTTTTAATGATCTCTATGCAATTTACTGATAGGTCGCTACATAAATTGCTACAGCAGTTGCACTTGAATTTCAGAATCCTCTTTTAGTATTGAATAGCGTTTTTAATTTTCATAGTCATCTCTCACAGTGGCAGTTGTTTTTCGGACTAAAAGGAGCTATGTTTTAGGAACGTATAAGTAGACTGAAATTATAACTGTAACGTTTTGCATATGTCATCCTTGTGCCCAAAATTAATTGCTTTTGTTAATAGAGAAACAAATCGTAGTAAATTGCGAGGTAGGTGACATGTTAATTAAGTATATTATGTTCATTTCATCTTTTGTACTTAGTTCAATGAAGACCTAAGCCAGATGAGACATGCTTAAAGGACACCGTTAGTTTGAAGAGTTTGCCAGAGGGTCGAGTAAATGGAGCTGCATGCTTTCTTTGATGACATCTTTAAGTCTGATTGTTGAAATGAAAACAAAGAATTAAAGAAATGAAGCAATGGTTCTCAATCTCAAGTGGCATTTAATAATACTGTAATCCACTTCGGAAGAAAAAACAGAAATGTCATTTATTGTGTAGAGTTGCCTGCTATTCCTCAACTCAGTTTTTGTTTGTTCCGAGTCACACAGCCATTGTATTGTCATTGTGAGACGTAAAGACGTAATATTCTGTTATGGAAATGCTGAAAACTAAGAATAAGTAATTTACTTTACGTGTGAGAATCATTCTTTTTCGTTCTACGTGCGTGCTTCTTGTACTTGCAGATTTAGTTTAGAAAAAATGTAGGAATTTTGAACAATTATCGGTTTAATACATGAAGTGATACTCCTTCTTCAGGAATATACGACATCATCGTAGCTATACGGAACAATAAACATTTTATTAAACGTTAAAATTCTGTCGTTTATTATGTCTACTGCTCACCGACTTGAAAATTCCGTTGGATTAATGGAAGGTGGAAAAAAATATTTGTTTACACACTCAGATTTGTTTGTGTTGTGTAGTGGATAAGCATTTATTTCTGTAAATGTTAGTGTTAGTTCGTCCCGTCATCTTCATCTTCGTCTGATGCTGACAATACAGAGGACCCACTTTAGGATTTACAATCACCATTATATTTTAGTGGTGCATTAATGTTTAGCATTGTTCATCTAAGTGAATAGAGATCATAGCTATTGAGTATACACTGATTCCTAGTACTGACAAACGGCGCACCGGAGAAAACAGTACGAAGACAAGGAAAATAATACTTTACAATTGCATTGTGTACAAGAAGATACAGTGAAGAGTCTAAAGTTAGCTTGCTCTAGTTTGAAGTTTGTGGCCCTTTGTGTGCAGTTTTGCTTATTCTTGGAAAATGGGGCATGTGCAAATGAAAACACGAACGGTTGGATCTATTAATGGAAAACTAGGATCAATGACAAGATTGTGTTCCATCTTTTGGTTCATATGCTTCGTATGGGAATGTGGCGCAGACAGTACTGGTAAGCTTTTCTCATCTTTTCTCATCTTTTACAACCATTATATTGTGTAATGGAGAATCAAGGACTCCAAAACACAATTTACAAATAGGCTATGCTACTACTTACTTTATGCTCGCCACAAAAAATATGTCATCCCTTCCTTATTCAAAAGTTACATAAAAGATCACATGAACAAACAGTTTTTCACTGTCAAGACGCTAGACGTTCGTTTTACCATTCCAAGACAAGAACGTCAACGACTCAAGTTCAAGTTAACATTCGCAAATATCTGTTTTCATAATTTTAGTTTGGTAAAAAGCTTTACTTAAATCCAGCTCTATAAGTTAAGACGTTAAGATACACAAAATCCACACACTCGTTTTATTTGCTACGTCATAGTTGAACTTTTGTTTATCAGTTGTAGGACAGTAACTTTTGTGTTTATCGTACTCTAAAAGTGAACTCTTGAGAAATGTGTGGGGAAAAGGGGATGGGATGAAGGAATATTATCACGGATGGTTGTCTGTCTATTATTTCACAAATCCCAAACCAAACGTTCACACTTCCAGAGTTACAAAAAATGGAATCGGTAGAGAGGCTGCGAAAAAAAATTGTTCATAGCGAGCTGTCTAATAAATAATATTGGTTCTGCTTACTGGCATTGAGGCAAAAGGAAATAACAACAATATTTCAATTTTCCTAAGCTAGATACTACAGATGGATACTAAAATATCATGTTTGGATTAATTTTTCACGATAGATTGTCATATTATTTGCATATTTGACACAAGTTGGGAATATTAATAGCTAGTGCAACAAAAATTGACGATTTTCATATGGAGTAAATTGATTTTCAGGGATTTAAGAAGGGTCATTATTATAAAGCGTGTGAAGCTTGTAATTTTTTGTGTGCAGAAGTTGTGGAATTGAGCATATCAGACAATAAAGTATGTAGGGAGATGAGATTTATAACGGTTTCAGTCATAAAGCTTGACCAATTGGTGTAGTTTGTTATTGCGATTGTCTCATATTTACGTAGGAAGGTAGAGTAGAAATGTGAGTTGAGTTGAGAGGATAGTGACAGAATTGAGTTGGGATGAGGAGAAGAGATGTAATGGGCCCAATTCGTAGACGATGGGATGTTAACTGTGTGAGACGTGAGACATGTGTGACGAGAGATTGGGAGAGATACTTTCGACTGGCCTTTTAAATCAGTTGCTAATCTTATCGGTTAAATTGTGTCACTTCCGGTCCTTTGCTTCGGAATTCCGAACTGTGGCATGTATAAGTAGCTGTGTGAGTTGTGACCTTGTATGCAAATGAACAGAGTGAATGAAAAATAGGCAGCAGGCATCTAAAGAAATGACATACATGAGATAAATACAGTTGTGACACAATAAAATAAATACTTTTATGTGTAGTTTTAAACGCTGAACAACAATAACGAGCACTAAGGAGTACATAATGAGAGCGTGGTACATTTTTCTGCATAGATAAATATAAATAGTAATCAAGGGATAATCTATGGGAATAATGGTACAGTTATGTTATGTAAGTTTACACTGAATGTTCTATGTAGTTGTTATGTTGTCGTTAGTGTGTGTACATATATATATATATACTACTTGCTATAGGTATTGAGAACTTCGATCGGCACTACTTATTTAGCTTCTCTCATTTTGCATGAATGCAATAAGGAATAATGCAGGGAAGGGAAAGACAGAGCACAAACAAGTGGTGTGTGCATTGTGGAGTACATAATAAGTAGTACATCAATACAAAGCAACCTGTTACCGCGAGTGCAGACACACTGTTGTAGAAAATTATGATTGGCATGAGTATACATTAGACATCATCCGTAAACAGGGGAGCATATGCTATAATGCTACATCATATTATCATCGTCGTGCTGTGATGCATCTTCATTGTGTAATAAACAACTATATAAGTACTTATCTGAATTATATACCTAGAGCTTAATAGCCAAGCTACTGGTTAGAGCTAAAAGTTGATGAAGGCATCTAAGGAAGTCAAATCACTAATAAAACATAGAATTTTACACTACATGAAGCAACATAGACCAAGATCGCGGTCATTGCCTTTACTATCATACACAATTCCCATCACAGACGCAAGACGCGTACATCTAATTGCAAAAAATGTATATAAGCTGCTTCATGCTAATCCTTTTCCCCTTGCCTTCCTATGCCCCAACATCTTAAGTCCTGCCATCATAATAATATGCGATGATATATGATGGGTGCGCTATTGCTTTTCATCCGAAGATACACCGACTACCGACTCAGATAAAGGGAATATTCAATTATTACGTCAACACACTGAGTTCTTTCACGTACTACAACCTATACGCATCCACTGTGAACTTTAAATGAGAACAACGTGAGAAAAAAATATATTTATGTCAAGTTCATGTATTTTAACTGAGAAAATGCACTTCTGAGAATTCATGACTTTAACAAGGAAACTCCCTGACTGAAAATCAAAATTGAAGAGAATTTCCTGTTTAATCCATAGAATACATACAAACAAATTTTGGAAACTCGTAGAAGTCAATAGGCAGCAATGTTTTTGTTTCATGATTGCTTATTTAGGTATCTTGTTGTAAAGATGTAATCAGACAAACTCTATTTAACTTAGCACAACGTGCGTAAAGCACAAATGAACAAACAAACATATTAACTAATAGTATACCTACTTACTTATTGTGTGTTACTTAATAATGTTTTTATGCAATCAATTAAATATACTAATCCCTACCTCCATCAGAGCATCCGTAGCATTGCTGCTCAACTTTTAAACTTTGAATTCACTGCATTTGAGCTAGAATTAATTTAATGTAGGCTAGCTGAGTGTTGGCCAATTTAGTAGATGTTACACTAAGTAAAAATCAAATGCCGAAAATAATTGTAGTTGGGTACCCATGGGGTATAACAAAGTATAGGTAGAACACATCATATCTTGATTGCAATTTATTATGGAAATTCGTCACAGATGCGTAGGGAATGATCTGACCTTGTGATATCAGAGACTAGTGTATGCGAAGGAAAATAAATACATTTTGGGAAACGATTTCCTTTATTCTTATTCTTAAATATTTCTTAATTTCAAGACAAAAAATGATCTGTAGATTCAAGAATGTTACATTTACTTTGATGCATGTGTACCGGAAGAAGTTAGGGATAGGACAGTTACACTGTTCCACAAATTACGTTTGGGTGACCACTCTAACTGAAGTAGCATTATGAATTGTTATAACATTCTTTTTTGTGAGCAGTTCTCACCGATCAAAATCTGCCGAACGAATTGTATCATCAAAGGTCGAGTTGAAACAAAGTTAGGTAGATGTAAACTTTTTTCCAGTCGAAAAGATGTTTTTGTATGCCAAACGCATCTTTGCAGAGAACACACAACTATCCTTTTGTAGACCACAATAAGTTCATTTTCAGCAAACTGTATCGCAAGATAGGGTCGATATACGAACTAAAAAACTTAAGATGAGGTCGGACCGCCCTACAGAAGTTTGGCATGTATGTAGGAGTGTAATATCCTGATAATGTGTTTAAGTATGCATTTATGCTCATATGGCTAGAAGTCCTTTTAAGGAGATAGGTTCAACAAACTCGAGCGCAAACTTTACATTTTGTGTGTTCATAAAAATTTCCACAACTTTTTTTGTTTCCTGGAGTCATTTTGTCACTTTTAAATACACTGTATTTTAATTTTTGTTAGTATCATTTTCATTCGAGAAATTTTCTATGAATTCCTGCCGACGCCATCAAGAAATCACGAAGAAAGAGCAACACAGATAAAAAGTTTAGGTCTAGGTTTTGGTGATGCGATGCTAGACTGAATTAACACATTTTGGGATTACTGCTGCGTACAGGTGTAATATTTCAGGTTTGGTTATTTATGATATCGCTCAGCAAGGTAATAATTCAAAGGATTTCGTAGATAACGCACAAAGAGGTAATAAAATAGCAAACAATTAATAAAGAGTGTACATAGCGCATGTAGGTTAATTGGCCAAACTCTTTGGAAGCTTAAACTTTTGATTATTTCCCCCACAATGTTCTCGCTCTTCGTAACTTTAACAATTAAGAATGGAGTAACTGTAGAAAATTTGTTGGCCACGGAAATTACATTATTAGAGCTAAAATGGCTATGGATTTTTCCAACGTTGGGAAATGGCATTTAGAACAAATTCCTTTTCATTTTTACCTTATTTCGTGCATTTCTTGAAGTACGTCGTTTACTGTGCAAATAATAGAATGATCTTGTCCTTGTCGTTCGTGCCATGACTATTGTTAATTTCACGCCTTAATTTTATGCATTCACAGTATGTTTATAATGAAGCAAAAAGTGTATATAGGTACTCAAACATTTAACGACGCCACATACGTAGTTCACTCTTTACTTAACATGGACAAATGGCTATTATGGTACCGTTGCATGAATAATAAACACTAATGTACATGGCAGATGCAATGTGAGTAGTGTAACTAATATAATGCATCCGCATCTTACTGGGCATTAAACATTTCGTCTGCGTGCATTGTACTACGGAAACTGCACTAATTAGCATAAACCTCTTATTAGAGCTCTTGGAAATGATCTCCTAAAATATGCAGGGAGTCAATCTCCTCACAATCCTCTCTATAACTGTTTTCGGACACCTTTAGCCTGATGATTCTAGCTCTTGTCACAATTCACAAGTTCACAATACGCTTAAATACTTTCCTTACTGTCTCTCCATTTTGAATATAACCCGTTGTAGCTATGTAATTTTCTAATAACAACTCTTGTGACTGTGAATGGAATTTCGTAAGCAAAGACTCTCTTCTTTACATTCACATGCATTCCATATTAACTCTAGATATGCCCTATGTGCGTGGAGGCTTTAATTCATTTGTAAATCGTTGGCTTCCTAGAACGCATAGTAATGACTGTAATGAGTAAAAAATTTCATTTTTGTAGATTTTCCTTTTACACTTAAAATTATACACTTCACTGACCTCATCTATTTTAGGATAGTATAATTTATGCGCATATTTCGTTTATATGTAAACAAAAACCTGCATTTGAATTTAAGGAATTAATATGTGCAGATTTATACATTTACATTGTGGAAAAAGTCGAATCGGATGTTAGGAACGGATACAAAAAGTACTTTTGCAACTACCAAATGATGAATTCCATTTACAGCCGTACGAGCTCATTATTTTGTGTGTGTAAGAAGTAATAAAAAGCTAGAATGATAGTAGTTTCTTAATTAACTAAAACCTTTGATTGTATTGGTAGAATTGATTAAATGCATCTTAGGTCCCATTGTTAAGACTTACTGCATACCTATTTTAATAGGCCATTGTAGGTCATGCATTGCTCGTGTGTACGATAAATATTATTCGAATGTAATAACGGACGTAATAATCGATTCTGGAAGTGGGTAGTAGGTAAGTGAATTAGGAACATGGTATATAAGGTTGTAAATCCACATCCTTCGCAAAGACTTTATCTTTTTACATGCGATCTTTTTACATGCACAGAGAGCTATTTTGGTAGTAGGTAGGATATATCAAAAGTATTTGCTATACGTTTGCAACATCCTATTGTTAGTTGAATTGTCTAGTGCCAAAAAACCTTATGACTTCACTGTACGTATGCAGTAGGATTCTGACAACAATGGAAGATCAGTTAGTTAATGCCAAGAAAGCTTTGGATTGGAGTAGCACAATGTTCGTAATGTAATAATTTAACCTCTTGTTTGCGTGGGTGGGGTAGCCGGATAGAAAGTAACCCTTTGTTTTTCTATTGGCATTGTGTTCTCTTCTCTCATTGTCAGTCTACACTCAATCTTGACTTGACATTATATTTTTATTATGTTCGTATGAGGATAAGCATTTTTGGCTGAATGTGCCATTTACATTTCAATTGTATTGGTTTGACTCACGTCGATATTGCAGGAAACCTGGCCACATAATAAACTTTTATATTTATTGTAGCTATTTGACACAATTTCATTCAGAACATACCACATAACTTGCACTGTCCTGCATCATATTGAAATTTTCTGTACCTACCTATCCAATTAATATTTCTATATCGGCAAATCAAAATTTAAACTGCTCTCAGATTAGGATTTCGATTCGGTAGTAAAAAATATTCAAGTTCAAAAGCTTATTTCTACTAGGTATCTTTAATGAATTATCTCAGATTATGCATTTACAAAGACTTAAGGATAGATACATGTAAAATTCTTCTCTGAATCAAGAGTTTATTCAAAACAATACTTATTCTGCTTCGAAGCGCTTGATTTACTATTACTTGTGTTCAGAAGCATATAACCTGTTTGTATAGACAAAAAGTTTATTCATTTTAAAAGAATTTCTTTCCTCTTCTGAATTCTGTTATAAAACGAAATTAAATGATAACTTTTGGAATGGTGAATGAATTAAATGATTTTTTCACTTTTTATTTGTATAGTAAACACAGGTGTCAACTTTACTGTGTTCTCTTATCCATGCAATAATCATCATGGTCACATTACTTTTATTACAAGAACTACGCCTGAGTTAGTGCAAGTATTTTGTATCTAACCAATGATGCCACTAAACGCAAGGAAAATTCAACTTGAGCTCTCGTTAGTTAAGCATAGAGATTATAAAGAATGGATCTAACGGAACAGTTAGTTGTACAGAACTATGGTATGCATCTAGTCTAAACAAGAAACGACTTTTTCTTTAAGCCATATCGAACAATAGTTTGAAACAGGTATTGCCAAAAGAAATCCAAAGCTGAATTGCATTTGGGAGTTGCATTGCATAGCTTGAAAATGAAAAGTTCATAGCTACTAAATATCCTATACACCTAACTACACTTACTTTAAATGGTGATTGAATCTTAAAACGGTTTAATACCTAGCTCACTACATCAGTGAAATCAACTTTTAAAACTTGAAATCATGTATCATATCATTTATATGTATTTTTATTGCATAGCTGAACTAACAATAAGTACCTTGAAGAATAAGAAGTATAGCTACGCATGCATACTATAAAATGGTGCTCTACTAGAATAAATTGTATCAGCCATTACACTAATTAGTTAGGTAGAATACATTTATGATTTAATTGTCATACAAATATCAGTGTGGAAAAAAATAATGTTTTCTATAGTTATTACTTGTTAGAACAATTACATTTTTTGCTTAAAGGATTATGTCTACCTAAACTATATCATTAAGAATGATATAACATGAAACTTTACAGTTCTTGGATTTGGACTGTGCTCAGTCATTCGTTCTGTCTCACATTTGTGGAAAGAGCATTTAAATAGTGCAGTTGCATATTATATGATCTATAGAGGGAAAAAATATTATGTACTTAATCAATTAAAGGTAAACCCCAAAAAGGATACTTGAATTGACTAATAGATTTGTGCAGGAAAATACAACAGGGGTTCTGTTGCGCGAATTTTCAGTAAAAAGAAAGAGCTTTAAGAAAGATACACTTGGATATGTGAAATTGCTCGGTTTTTAATTTTTAATATGTAGAGGTAGGCAGAATGAGGATTTGGCAAATGTTGTCATTTCTTCATCCTGTGCTCGTCTGTCAGAGAGCAGCCACAGCGTATTCAAGCCTTGTCTTCTGACTAACTAAAATACTCGCTGGCCATGACGATATTTCTTTCTAACAATAAGTAAGATTCGTGTACCGTTACGTTCTGACCTCAAAACGGTTCATTTAGGTATCTACACAATCTACAGAAGTGCACTGCAGAGCTTCGTGTTCTTGCTTACGACTACAAATACTCTCTGCTATTCACATGTACCATTTGTGCTCAACAAAAGTACATAATAATGTGTGTAAGCTCTGTTTTCTTCTGTCGTAGCTTAGTCGCACAATTGTTGTTTCATTCTTTGAGACTGGTACTACATCCAAGATCCATGTGAGTCAAATGTTACACTATACCTTCATTCAGGTACCTACAATCTATAAGAATGCTTACTACTCCTTCTCCCTCCTACTAGCCATTTACACCAGCAGCAGCAGTCCTACTTCATTGAAATACAATTCGTGTTCACAGGAGATACTACATCCATATAAATACTATGATGATATGATAACTCTAAGTATTTTTAATACCTAACTACATTTGCATGACTTGACACTTCTTTGTTGACAACAATCATTATAATTAACCCATTAACCGACACGATTAAGATATAAGATTCTACATGCATCCCTATGTTTATTCATATAATTACTCCTATCTCCACTCTAGTTTTGAAATGACATTTTCAGACTCTAATTGTATTGCAAGGAAAAAACAAGAGGCAAGATGACATTGAGAATTATATAGGTTTGTAGCTTCAGATGTAGGCACCTTAGTTTTTACTAATTTACAATGGTAGAAAGATTATTATTAGTTTTAGGAGTGTTTATTAGTTGCAAAACATGATTCTCACAAAAGCAAAACGTATTAGGTTTGCCATTTACTTAACTCTTGTCTTTTAAATTACAAAAATTTGTAGGCCATATCAAAGCAGGATTTATATCTTGTAGTATTTATATCTGATTGTTCTTGAATATTGAATACCTTCCAAAATGCCGGTCTATACCATCCATATTTGTTATAAGAGGTTGGAACAAAAATTTACGTATTTCATCCAATTTTGTCTTAGATTTTGAGACATTGCATTGAATTATTTTGATTTTTTTAAGATAAAAAGCATTTCTGTTACACCCGAATTTCCCAAGGAGCTATCTATGTACCCCGAAATTAAGATTGTATGTAATTGAGAGCACATTATAGCAGTATCAATGCAATTATTTAGAAACTATCATTTGCAAACAAAATGTCCAAGTAATGTCTACTTTCCATGATTATTGCGGCTAGTTATTGTGATGTTTGTAACACACGCAATCAATTCAAAGAAAAATTCTAATTGCATGCAATTTTAGCTATAGAAGGAAGCGTAACTTAAATACTATTGCTTAAAACTCATCCTGTGGAAATGGCATAATCGAAAGAATATGATGTTTTAACATTTTTTTTTCATTTTCAGGTTCAAAATTACTTTATCATCGTCGGCACTTTATACACGAGAGAGCAGCCACAGTGACG
>JAAAYG020021880.1:6939-18313 GCA_009936455.2 Tomocerus minor | reverse complement strand
ACATTACTATTGTCCTTGACTATACAGTACAACGGTCACTAGCTAAAATTTTAGATTGCCGAATTTGCTCTATTGTCTTGCAAATTCTAATGAATAGGACTGTAATATCGGCAAAAGTGATGTAGGTTTCGACACCCACTAGTCGCGTCTTAAATGATCGAAATTTTATCATTTTTAGAAGCATCGTCACTATAGAATGGAGTCTTAATAATATTTTGTTTCTTGTGTTTTTTTGTTTGGCTATAGTTTCTCTCCTTTCTTTTACTTGAGTAGTTATCACATGCAATTGACGTGATATGTCCGTGTTTCCTTTCAGGTTTGAGCCGGCATTATTCCCCTAAATCATATTTGTTGTTTATGTGTGAAACTTATATGGTTTTATTTGCAATGTTCTCCACTGATAGTTATAAGAGGAGGACAAAAGAGTCATGTAAACAAAGGCATGCTAAATATAAATGGAATTCCATTGTGCAAACATTATGTGTGTTTACACTTGTTAGATAGGCATGTTAAAAACTTCCATTTCCTTCTTTTCTTCGAAGTTATACTTAGCAAAGAAGCAATTTGAGAAAGTTTCCACTCAATTTTCCGACGAGCGACAAATGAAATAAATGTGTGGAATTGGGAGAGATGCCAAATGAAATAAATTGTGTTTACTGTGTTGTAGGAGAACGTAATTTAGTGTTTCTCTCTCTCCGAGAGATACATACACAAACAGAAAGAACGAGTCTCTAACATAAAATAGCAAAATGTTATTTGTTAATTGAGCCACTTCATTCCAATCTCCGCCCAACAAAAAATATTGTAATTACAAAAAAATCTTTGTTGTCTAAAATTGTTTGCATTGCTCTAAATCAAATGTTTAGTCTATTTTGTGTTTAAATATACGGAGGTTCGTGAGGGAGACGAGGCAAATGTTAAATTAATGTACATAGATACCTATATATTTTCACGCAGAAAATATATAGAGATATATGAGGAAGATGCATGTATAGTCGGGGAAAGTGAGTGAACATTGAATAGAAAGGAAAAGCAATTCACTTTCATTCTGAGCAGTAAATATGTAGTAGATAACACAGAATGTTGGCCATTCCACTCAAGTCTTCTCATCGCTAAAGGGCAATTTGTTTGAGAGAAAGCAAAGAAACGTCCGCCTACAACACTGCCTCTGCGGCATTTCCTGTCTTCATAAATTGTTTCTACTTTCTTGTCCCCTAATATATCTCATTGTTACATACGCTACCAGAAACTACAGTTTATTTTCTCGTTTCTTTCTCCCTCCCTCGACATGGACAGGGAAAACTGGAGCAACATTTGCCCTCCAATGTCTCTGCACTTTGTAACACTTACTTATGTCAGCATTCTAATGCACATACTCACTTTTCCTACTTTCTTTCTCTGTCGAAATTATTGGCGGATTAAAATGATACTTTTGTTTACGCATAAAATTCCTATATCATTTCTTTTTAATTTGCAACTATTTCTCGAGTTTTTGAGAATTGTATGAAGTCCTATTAAAAGGGGAATTGTATATTTAGGTGGCTAAAAACGAGGAATTGTTCCAGTGTCTTTAATGACACAAAAGTTTGGGGTAATAACAGTGATAGTGTAGTTTTCTCACGCTTTTATCAACAATTTACATTGCACCATTTATTATGACAACTAGTTGTATTTCTAGGAAAACATCAAGATACATCGCAGATATTTCCCGGAGATAAAATTTTTATATAGGCTTATTGTGAAAGCGAGAATATAAAAAGGAGATGTGTAAAGATGGTGGAGAGAGGGGACGATATGTTTCGACGACATAGTTATAGAGACAGTAAAAGAGATCGGAGCGTAACTTTTTGAGTTGAATTTGTTGTTTTTAGTGTAACGGTGAAAATAAAATGAAAATAAAGTGAACAAAGTGCTTACCTCATGCTTTTCCTCTCTTTTGGGCCGTTTGGGTTCCGACTCGGGGCTGCTTCTCGGTCGAAACTTGTCTCGATCACTTGGCGAGAGGGAATTCCTCTGTAAAATCCGGAAAAACCACAAACAACCATTACCTCACAAGAGTTCCCATTTTCTATAACTTAGCTTTATTAGTTGCACTATAGTTTTCAAAGGATATATTTTATTTATACGGTGGTTATATTTCCCGTACTTCCTTTTACTGTTTCCACGTTATATCTAGATAAACTTTGTAAGAGAGTAAGTATAGGTATGGAGGAGGGAGGAAAGTGATAATACGGACAAATGCATAGGTAGTGTAATAAATAAACATAAAGATAGATGCAAAGTAGAGTGTAGTAGTAACGCAGAAAGCCGGGTGTCATGCTAAAGGAGAGAAAGATACAGATAGTCGTCTCGTTCAGCCTACATAAATACATTCATTACAGGAGTTTAGGGCGGGAGATAGATTGAGCCGCCACCTACTTACACTTAAACAGACAATATGTATTCATATTCCTATTCAAAGGGAAAGCCGCAACTTGCTTTCTCTTATTTCCTTTCACTACCAACATAGAGATACCATTCACATCATTTAAGGTGAACGAAATTCCGGAAATCTTTTCTTTTATGACAGCCTTAGTAAATTCTGAAACATCCGCATAAATATATATTATGTAGAGAAAGGAACGAGATACCGTATCCTATAAGTATATACATAGCTGAAAAGAAGAAAGTCGCGTCAGCAAAAGAGCCAAAGCCTCCCCAAACTATAAACACAACATATTATAAAGTGAAAGGGTGCTCCTTTCTCCAGAACCTCTAAATTAATTGCCAACCCTATAGTGTAGGTATTTTACATTAGAGAGATATAAAATAAAGTGTAAAGCTATAAGCCATTGAAACCAAAACCAGACACATTTCCCTTTTTCCGTCCCATCATTTCTGAGCTCGTTGGTGTTTCCACATCCAACTGACTCTGCCGCCTCCAACACTTTCCCATTGCCATCCCATTTACATTTATTCCCACATTTCCTTCTCCGGCTCTTTATCAGATGAAATAAACAGTTTGGCTGCTACTGTTCTCCATTTCTCTCTCTCTCTCTCTCTCTCCATTTCGTAAAGAGAGAGAGAGAGAGAGAGAGAGAGAATCCCATGCCATCATATTGTATTACATATGCATAACATAACCTCCTACTAAAATTATATTGCTTGAGCTAAGGCAATCCACTGCGGTAACACAGCCGCTTTCACTGCCAAGACACCAACTATCATTTTACATCATAACATAAAACAACATAGCACTAGCACTTTCACTACCACTGAATTCTACATTTCCCTACATAGATATATGCATCTGGAAATAACTGGCTCATTTCATAATATTAACCAAATGCGACTAAATCCTCTGCCTTAATCTTTCCTACATATTTTGGCAAAGAGTACACACACTAAGTCTTTCTCCATTAGAAATAAACTTGTTTTGTTTTCCCCCAAAGAAATAGGCTAACCATTTTGGAAGACATGATTAGAAAATTGCTAAATGACTACAGAAGAGTAACTTAGAAGATTTTGGCTCGACATCTCCATTTTTTATGAAATAGTTGTAATAGAGAATATATGTTGTATATAATAATATATTTCCTGTATTAGATATCATTGCTTTCCCTTTTCCATTTCAGTTTACGGACTTTATGGAGCTAAGTAAGAAGGAAAGAGTAGGAGGAGGAGGCCATTCTATTTTCGCCCATCTCATCTCTTCAACGAACCTTAACCTAACATCCTCTTTCCGCTTTCTCTCCTGAATACTAATGAGCACGGCTTAGTCCTTAGCTCACTGCCGCATGGCATTGTATTTTGTTCGGGCGAATGCTCCTACTAGCACTTTTACTCTCTATATACTCATCTACTTTCTCCTTGGCTCATACATATAAAATCCTGTTTCCACAATTCACAAATATCTAGGCGAAAGAGAGAGAGAGAGAGAGAGAGAGAGAGAGGATATATCAGTGTGTTCGTCTAAAGCCTTTCTTCTTGTGCCATGTAAAGGGGAAGGAAGCCTGTAGAGCAAAGGAGAATAGAAATCCTCTGCCTAAACTCACTACATGAC
The DNA here is from genome assembly GCA_009936455.2 of Tomocerus minor. Taxonomy (NCBI): domain Eukaryota; kingdom Metazoa; phylum Arthropoda; class Collembola; order Entomobryomorpha; family Tomoceridae; genus Tomocerus; species Tomocerus minor. Next base: position 14,271 of record JAAAYG020021880.1, on the reverse strand, counting down.
ACTACAGTGGGAATTTCGGAGAAATAAAATAGTTATACACTGTTCCTCGGCTTCGCCCACAAAGAAAGTCAAAGGAAGTCAAGTGAAGTAGAACGAAGCCATGTAAGGCAAGAAGAGTCAACTGAACTCTGGTTGTTGCCTCAGCTTTCACTGTGCATGAAAATTGCCTTTTATTTTCATTCGCGCCTTTCCACTTTCACCGCCGCTCCCTTTTTCCTCCTTCCTTTCCTTTTGCCTCTAAGCTCCTTTTCTGACTCTCAACTCACTTTCCCTTCCGTCCCTACACACAACGCCTTTATTTTACTTTACTAACTCCTTTTTATTCTCTCTCTTCCCATTTTACAGCTTTTCTTCACATCTATTTATCTATACATTTAACATCTCCCTCTATATATCCACAACTATATATGTCAAAGAGGTTTAGCCATGATATTAGGACTATAATATAACTATATATATCTATCTGTAGAGGTACATTGTAGTAGTAGTCCACATATACTTTTATTACGAAGGTAGATACATTTCCCTCGCCTCGCTTCTCCAAAAATCCACTTCACATCACATTACTTGTGTTCAGTTCATCTCGCTTATTCTTTTATACTTGGCTTTTTACCTCTTTCCACTACATACACAGCATTCTCAACTAAGAGGGACTTGACTTTACTGTCTTCAGGCTGTCAGTTTATTTTACTTTTGTATTTTTTGTATTTGCTTCTTCTTTTTCTTTCCTCTCTCAGACAGAGATCCTTTGAGTCCTATAGTTACATACTCTGTAGACACCATTATAGATTCACTTGCATTACTTTACATCACTTTCCTCTTGTAGAAACCAACTTGTCTTGTTTTCCAAAGAGCCAAAGGTCATTGGCGTCAAGACGCATATTTCGGCACTACGGCATTCAAAGAGAGAAAGAGAGAAAAAATCAAATTTGTGCTGCTAAAAAAGAAGAAAGTGACTTCAAATTCTCTATGTGCCCTTTTATAGCTATAGTATGCTGAAAAAAGAATCTTTTTCCATATAATGCCAGGAGATGGGGAAAGAGGCTCGTAGCTACAAATACATCAGTTATTACAATATGATAAAAATTGAGGACGAAAAAAAGCAATAAAAAATTTCTTGGCAACTTAACCGAAGACAAGAACGTCAGGACAAATGTAATGGAAATACAAATATGCATTTTCCCTCAATGCCACTATAAAGTGGATTGAGATGAAAGATAGATAATATTAGGTAGATATAGTTTTACATACCATTCATAGGATAACATACCTAGAAAGTAAAGTAATGTGCCCTGTGCTTCTTCACTCAGTTAGAAATACAAGGAGAGAGAGAGAGAGAGGAGGATAAAATGCACACTCATAAAATTACTTAGCTATAGATTCATGAATATCTTGTGAAAGCACATTTGAAAAGGCAAAGATATTTTCTGTTTGAAAAGGCGCTCCGCTAAAAAGTGTCTCTTTGTGGCAAGAGGAAATTCTTTTATTTATCTATCTATCTATCTGACTACCTATCTCTACATCTCCTGTATGCACTCTCCTTCTACTGAAAGGATAAAGAGCACAAGTTGTGCTTTGGTCTGCTTTCGTTTAGTTTACTAGTTTGTTCCCTGATCTGTAAATTGTAACTCTGTCTGTAGTGCGATGTGATGTGAGTACACATGAAATCCACCAAGACTCCCTCCCTCCACTTGTCTCTCTGTCTGTTCAACCTGGTTCGGTTCGGTTACTCAAAACACTCGTACAAACGAATGCACACATAGTAGGTACTTAGTAGTCCCATATTCGGCAGATAAAGTCCTGCCTGTTCTCTGTCTCCATACATTTCCATATGGAATAGCCGAATTCCAATCCAAACGACTACACTATGTAGATAGATATCCGTTTAAGAAAGCCGTTCAATCGATATCCATTTTTCATACGGCTCAATGCTTTTAGAAAACGTTTCTTTCCGTCTCCTCTTCTTTCTTTTTTTCTTTTCTTTCTCCCTACGCTATAAATCCATCTATCTTCTCCATCGCCCCTTTATATATCCAACCCTTCCCATTCTTATTTTCTTTTCCTTCCCAGCCATATCTTGTCTTCTCAACTTTATTGAAATTCTATTCCATTCAATCAATTCAACATCATATGAATATTATGAGGGGAAATATTCACCCTTCATTTTTATAGACACTTTCTTCTATATTTTATTTTATCCTTTAAACTTTCTCTGCAAAATATTTCACAAGAATCGTTCCTCACTTCTGGCACATACAGAATTATAATCCATGCATGCAGAGCTCCTTCATACTATTATCTATTCCAAAGACTATACAATTACATTATTGTTTTATAGCGTAGCCAGCATTTTCAATTTCTAAGCTTTTTTCTAGATATGCATGTGTTCCAAAACTTTCGCAGCTCTAAATCCGTTTTAATGCAGAAGAAAATTATGGATCGTAAACTAACAACTTAATGTGCACCATAAAATGGATATTTTACTGTTCACACAATCCGCAATCTACTAAATATACTTTACTCCTTAGCACCATTATTTTACAGCCTAAACTACACGCAACTAGAGTGCTCCTATGACAAATACTTGCTGTGACTTTACACGCTGTGATGACAGGTCACGAAACAAATGTCGAAAGAATAAATGAGTCACCCTACAAGTAAATATATATCATAAATGTGTATACAGACCTTTTCAAACAAGAAGCAATCAGTCATAATGGAAAACGTTAAACTAATAACAAGTTCTGTTTCTACCCGCACAATATATGTGTCACAATGACATAAAATAAATATTGGTACTCATTTGTAATTGACTGCAGAAAATCACGGGATAAGCACAAGTTTCATTGCAATAATGATCAGTAGCATTATAACTACTAGACATAAATTCTGAGCATTAATCACAATCATATAGTAGTAATTAAATCGGAACAAGAATTCAAAGCACTAAATTTTTTTAAATGGTTTAAGTTATATTATAACTCAAATGCTATAGCTATGTCGTTGAAAGACGGTTGTACATACAAACACATAAATATGGGATACACCAGGGTATTCATTTATTGCGCAGAAAAAAAGTAAAATAGATTGCCTAGCTCCCTTTAGCGATTGATATAAATTTTGTTAGTAAAATTTGTCGGTCAGAATGCCGTAGTTCAAAGCTAAAAGAATCTCAAAGAACGAAGTGATTATGAGGACATAAAAGGAAAGTGTTCTTTAGAAGGAAAGTGCCAGGATAAGTGTGTAATGTTTTGTATCCAAGAGAGTCACTACCTCCAGGAGAAGTAGCTATACAAAATGAGAGTCTATACTTTCATGTTTTCTAAGCTAAGAATAATTTAAGAGACTACTACTTTGCATTAGTAGGCCAAAGTAGTTATTTAGTGCTTTCTCTCCGAAAAGGCTTTTCTGCACTGTGCCTATCTATAGGAAAATAGGGGCAAAATGTAATGAGTAGGTAAATATAGGAGTTTATAAGGTAAAGTGAGGTGAGTAGTAGTCACCGTGAAGTCAAGATCAAAAAGAAACTCTGCTCGGTGCTATAGCCAATAAAGTTCCTTCCACTCGCCCATCACAGCAGTAATTTTTCCTTCCAAGAGAGTTATCAAGTCTCATTTCCTGCGGAGTGAAATCAATTCGTTCCGGGCTCTGCCTAATCTCATGCATGTTTGACTGGTTCGGCAAGAGCTATCTCTTCCTCTTCTCTCTATACTCTCATAAAACGAGAGCTATTTCCCCCACTCACACTGCTCCAACTCCACTATTAGCAGACATCCTTTCTCCAACGGACATACCTACATAATAACCTAGGTAGGCCCTAGAAGAAAGTGAACGGGAAAAGAATGAGGAGAAACGAAGCCGACAACCGACAGAGCGTACGAACCGAGTCAGCCAAGCAAAGCGAATCAGCCAACGAAAGAACGATCCGCTTCACTTGATTTGATTCTTCCATTCCTTTCCTTCTGGCCAAGCTTTGCTTCACTCTCTAGACTATACCTAGACAGAGTAGAGGAGTCTAGGTGTATACCTACCTTAAGTCTACTAACTTCATGTATTAAAGATGCTTCACTTATTCTCTATTTCCTCACAAATTATTCCATTACTCCTACTTTCCTTCTGCAGAAAAATAACAAGGCAAGAAAAAACACATCTACCTATCTGTACGCTGAAACTTTTATACATTTTAGTAGGTCATCTTAGGTAGGTAAATATTTATTTTTTATTTTCTAAGAATCATTATCCAGAGAACTGGGAAAGGATGAGGATTTGTGTATGATGAATTTTAATTTGGGTGTATAATGTGATGATTATTACACTTAAACGAATAGAAATAATAGTAAATAGAATATCTCTGAACTGTTAAATAGGTTTTGATATCTCAAAAGCGTTTGATAATGTATGACATCGTATGTATAGATGTACACTATAGGGAATATGAATAATATTTAGTTGAATGTTCAAAGTTTTCTAGCATGAAATTTTAGCATGTAACTATAACAAACTATTACTGTCAGTATATATTGTAGGTATGTATCAAGGAAGTAGAACTATGTCCTTCCCTTTCATCAGAGAAACAGATTGTAGCATTGTAGTTATAAGGAGGGAGAAGATACTAATAGTGGATGGAGCCCATCATTTCTCTATTATCAAGAGAGAGCCACAGGGATTTCCTTTTCAATGCTCTTCAAGTGTAGTCTAAGTATGTGCATGTCTCTAGTGATAACCATTGGTGCAAGTTGTGTGTGTGAGGAGCACAGTGTGTGCAGACGAACAGCCAAAAGCTCAAAGGGAGCAAAGAACCAAAGAAAACAGTTCTCTCTCTTCTTCCATTCACTTTCTCTCTCCCCTTTCTATCTTTTAATAGCACTATACTTACTCTATAACGATCACACTTACTGCAGTTGGAAATAGCTACGGCTAAACCAAAACAGCCTTATAAAGTATTTGGACAAGACTAAACCAAACCAGACAACACTTTACTTCTCTTCATGTCAGTTAAGTCACTAGCATTCTATTTCCGTACACTATAAAGCCCGAGCAGGACAAAATCCTTTCACAATAGCACAAGATATAAATATCGAGGTGAGTGTCTGATCCCTATTGCTGCCAATAGTAAATAGCACACTACTACATATAGGTACCTAGCTACACGAGAGAACAGGACGACATGCATACACTCAGAGAAAGGAGTAAAAGCAATAGAAAGCCAAGTCAAGACGTGATATGATGTCCGGTTCACTAGAGCTCAATCGCATTAGCCAACTTATAACAACACTCTTTCCCCCGTAAAAGTCATTGGAGCTCTACGCAACACTCTTAACGCCTTTTAAATCTCCTTCGCAGAAAAATGCCCAGCAGATTGAATCCTTCTCTGCGGGAGCAAAATTTCGATTGAGACAGGAAAACTTCGGCTTATGCACACCCTTCCCCGACATCCTACCACACTCTACATAAACAAAGTTTTAAAAATACAACCAAAAAGGCTCTGCTTTAAACATATGTAGCATAGCTATATATTGAAATACATTTGAAATAAAAACTTGTTTAAAATATTTCACTTGTGCCCAATAATTCCGTAGTTACTTTAAGCAGATTATGTAAATTTCGGTGTAGACATTTATGCATCTCAGTGGGTAATAAATGCAATACTTTTTCTAAATATTTATAGATAGGAATAGATTTCGGTTTGTTTCCATAATTCTAGTGCATTTAGATTTTAATGTAATGATGTAATGCGTATAAATGTGAGGTGAAAGAGAATGAGGAAACCGCATGACAAGTTTAAATTGACTTTCTCTCAGTGACATTAAATCATTTTGTTGGGTCTGAAAGGAAAAGGAGAGGCGGAGGCGAGTACACGACCACACGACGAGTAAGATTGATCTTTCAATCAAAAGAGTCGACTACTTAGGAGATATAAAGGAGGAGAGTGGAGTGTAGTGGGATGGTGGGTGAGTGAGTATGAGTACGTGTGAGATAAGGAAGAGGGGAGGAGGGCTATAAGGAAGGATGTGAGGAGAAAGGCACGTGCCTTGGGATGTGGAGCGAGCAGAAATGCGAATGCGACAAGTGAACCGATAAGATAAGAAGATGTGGGATGCGCTCAAGGCTCAGATGAGATGAGATCATATCACATGAGTGGAGTCACTCGATATATAAGTATTTTTATGTATCTGTGAGTAGACTGCTGTAGTGTAGTGTGGTGGTAGGTATATGTAAATAGAGGCGAGGATGTTAGACAACAGTGAGTAGTGCTGGAGTGGGGCCTTGTTCCTAATGGCGAAAGATCAAGATGGTGTGCCGGTCGGAAATTCTCCACAAAACTTTCCCCTCGATCAAATATACATAAATAGCTCTGCTTTCTCCTTCTCTGAATTTCCCTTTGCTTTGATTTCCCTCTTTGCTTTGTTATAGATATTATTGTAAAGACTCAGTGGATGTTAGAGGAACAAGGAGCGTAAGTGTAGTGTGATGTATACAAAACTACAAAGATAGCTTTCTCGGAAGTAAGCTTTGGCTTTAGAAGAAAAAAACTTGGGATCAGATGCCAGATTGACGAATGAAAACAGCTCTACTTTCCCTCGAGCTTTCTTTTTCTCCCTTTTTCTTCTCCACTTCTTTCTCATTTTTCTATTTTCCATTTGATTCTATCTCTATTTTATTTTTCTGATTTGTTTCGTGCCAGTTTCTCTTTGTTTGGCACGCTCTTTTCCCCATTTCGCCTTGTCTCTTTTCCTTTTAGCTACTTTAAGGATTCTATTTCACTCCGGATGCACAATTCTAAGGAGTATAGAGAGAGAGAGAAAGTTGACTATACCTACGTACATCCTATTATTCTCCTCTCTAAAATGACTGATACAAATACACTACACCATTTTCTATTTCGGAGGCGGTGCTCCCTCATGTTCTTTGTGACGTGATGTCTTATCAATAAATCTTTCTCCAAACTTCACTTTTCTCTTACATTAATAGAAAGATATGGCTATAGTTATTTACTCCCACTAACGATAACTACATAAATGCACGTACATACCTACCACACACTATCTAAACATCTTTTTATTTACTTCCGATACTACTGACACTATAATAAACGTCCGATACGTAAGCAGCAACCTTCTCCTAAAGCAATGCTGTTTTTATTCTTAATGGTAGCTTTCTAACTATATATATATATATATCCATTATCATTATTCTATACTACAGACTCATCAGATATAATTTTATAGAAGCTCTGATAGGTAGGTGGTAGGTGTATAATATTATAGGATCGGAAATGATTTTCGCCTGACTGATCGTCCAGAAAATCTATATATTACACAAGGAAAATAA
>JAAAYG020021869.1:0-18316 GCA_009936455.2 Tomocerus minor | reverse complement strand
CAATGTTAATTATCATTTGCAATCAATATTTTTCCAACCGAAGGTCAATCTTTCAATTTCTTTTCTCTCTTGAAAAGGTCCTTGATTAATCATAGAGATATATTAATCATTAGGTTGCTGCATATTTACACCCCTTATGTCGTATCAAAAATGTCTTGGTTGTCTCGAATGATGAAATACCAAATCTGATCACCAATATTCTGCGCTCACTTGCCACGTTCATTTAGAGAAAACTTTCCAGAACTAAATCTTAGACGTTTTTGCATTGAATATATGCCCATTCTTTAGTAAACCGTAATGTCTAGGATTGGAAAAGGAGGATTTACTTTTAGTGTCAAATCCAGAAGAACTACATGCAATTGTTGCGAATTCAATTCCAATTAGCCTAACTGCATGCGAAAAAACAATTATGACACTTTCCATAATGAATGGCGTTAATTGTGTAAAAATTGTAATAACCTTCATTAACCATTAGGGGTTTTATTTTTTTTTGGAGGAATTATCCTCGTAGGACGTTGCCATCACTGGTTCTGCTATATTTGAAATCCAGTATTCATCTTTATACGTTTTCTATCAAAAAGGCACAAAAGAGAGAAAGTAAACATGAAGAGGCCAACTTTTTGTAAAACATTCTCTACATTCCCACAAGCAACGTTGCTGGGACAGTGGAGTGGTTTACATGGAGTCGAGCTAGACACTGACATTGACTGTTGTAGTCAATGAATGGGTGGGAGTTGCAAAAGTATAAATAAATTCGGTAAAACACAGGGCATAAAGTGATTAGTCCCTGGCCCAACTCTAACTTTACTTATTCTCACGTACACGTAGTTTAAAAAGTGACTGTCAATCTGAATTTTCTGGCTCAATACTTACTGCCATTAGCTGTAGTGGCAGCGCTGTTGGCAGGAAGTACTATTATAATTAGTTAAATAACCTTATTTTTTACTTCTACTAAACTGCATACGTTATAAAACAATCTAAATTCCAGGCTGATAATAATTGAATTTACAGAAACAAAGTACCACGTATTCAATTTTCAAAATTTTGTAAAAGTACAACTAGCTAAGCAAACAAGCCAAATGGAATCAAATTACAATTCGCACAGTGAACCGTCAGCAATGTCAACACCTCCCAATTCCACCAGAGAATCTCACTCTGAAAGCATTGGAAGCCTTCGTTTTAAAGATTTGTTTACCAAGTTGGACGTTGACACTCGGGGATTACTGGAAGAAGCATTTGAGGTAAGTCTGCATACAGTCAGATGATCAAATTAAAATTACTATGTATTCATTTAATTCAATGCACAGATTACAGATATTGTTTGTATTGCCATCAAAGTATAAAAAAATTTCTTCATGCTTGGGAATTTTCAGATTTTGCATGACTTAAAAAAAGAAGAATCACCCAAAGCTGACTATGCTTATCATGAACCACACATGAATGATTTGATTGGCGATATCCGAAGCAAAATTAAACAGATGAAGCTGATATCCAATGATATGAACATGGTCCAGAACCAAAAAAGCTTATCCCCTCACTTAAAGGATCAAGCAAAAACAATTTCCCTGATTGTAGAAGGGTATAGTGATTATTTTATAACATGGTATCTATAAAAAATTTAGCATGGCTTGTGAGAATCAAAATGCTTATTGTTTATTTTGTTTAGTCTGCAGTCACATGCGCGCAAGTTGCAATTGGATTTTCAAACGGTTGTCAACTCACACCAACGAGATGATTTGTTCAAATTATCCAGAAGTCCATTTGACGAGGATAGGTCTGACAAAATTCTATTTCTTAGTAGTTTTCAAATATATATTATCGTTTTGTTTCTAAAAAATAATTTCTGTGTGTGTTAGACCAAGAAGACGAGTCGGAAAAGCTGGCGAGATTTCTTCTGGGGCTACAGACAGCCTCATGCACTCACAAAAGGTTTTAATGGAAACGGTTGGTCGAAGTGCCGGCACATTAGAGCAACTTGGTAAATACATAACCTCTCTTTTTAGATTTCTCAATATCTTTCCGATTATATAAAGTAGACCTTTCATTTTGTGCATTATCTGTTTTCAGCTCTGTCCTCTAACGCTATAGTCAACAATCATGACGAACTTATGGAGCAGAATTCCGTGGTTGGAACGTCGAAAAAACTCCTGGGAAAATATGGCCGGCGGGAGTGGACTGACAAGGTTCTTATCTGCTTAGCTCTGGCATTTTTCTTTGCCTGTGTGATCTATATACTACAAAAGCGAATATTTTGATGCATAATTAAACCAAATATAATGATTGGTTACAAAATTTTGATTAAACCCAAACGGATTAAAGGGGCTTTTCTATGAACAATATTATAATATATTTTATATACCATTTATTTATGATGGTCAAACGATACCGTCTTTTTGCATATTCAGTTAGAATATTTGGATTAAAAAGAGGGATGTGTTTCTTTAGGCTAGCTAGTACTTGCAAATTGATCTCGTTATGGTTTGTATGTAGAAAATTCCATTTTTGCAAATAGGTCTGCAATATTGTACTTTTATTGCAATAATAAGAAGTGGCACAAGTGAGATTTCCACAATTTATTCAACATGTTAAAACTACTGTTTGACAATGTTCACAGCGAATTAAAGATACAGATTTCAGTTGCATAAATTAAAAATGAATTTTAATTTCTCTTTTTGTACGCTGACATTTTAATTATAGGTAATACCTATTTCCAGTAGGCATATGATATATTTTTCTACAAAAATTTTCCGTCGAATTATTCATTCTGAGAACAGAGACAGAGAGTATGAAGTTAGAGGGCCACAGAGGCAGGAAATGGCAGCTGCAAGTCTCTTTCTCTTCTGATCTCTCTGTCATATATTTTTTATAGCAGTTTCACATCATCAATGTTATGTTATTACATGTATATATGACTAAAAGTACCCATCATCGCACATGACACAAGATTATTAGCTATCCAGTGTCTGTATCTGACTAATGTACTTGACTTGACGTACTTATTCCAATTGACTTTAGCTAGCTTGAAACATTTTGAATTTTCCAACTAGATTGATAATTACTTATTTGATTCCCTTTCCATCCGCTCCATTCTATCTTCTATACTATAAAGTTCCATGGAGACCTCGGAAATGTTTTCCAGCTCATGTTTCAATACAGCCATAAATTTTGCTGCATCTTCTTCGCTTATTCCTGACGCATCGTACGATAAAGTGAAGTTTGTTACTGGTTTGGGTAGTCCATTCTCACCTGGTCATTGAATGATCACGGCGTTAGAGAAATATTTTGTGATAACTTCTTTTTGTAAAATCGTTAAGCAAAGTACTTAAGACTACTTAAATTTTATATAAAAGTAAAATAACCTAGTGAAATGCTGATTCCTCCGACTGCCAAAATCGCACACTGGGGAGGATTAATGATAGCACTGAAATGATGAACTCCATACATGCCCAGATTTGATATTCTGCAACAAAAGATAATGTTAGTCTAAAAATCATTTTATTTTTAAATCAACAAAGAAAGTAAAAACTCTTACGTGAATGAGCCACCCATAAATTCGTGCGGTTGCAACTTTCCAAGACGAGCTTTTTCTGCTAAAGCCTTTATGTCTGCAGATATGGCAAGAACATCTTTTTCTGTGACGTTAGTTATTATTGGAGTAATTAGTCCAGCGTCGGTTGCAACGGCTACGGAAATGTCAATGTTCGCTTTCTGTTGTAACTGTATTTTAAAATATATTTAAATTAGCGACGTGGCTATATGATGAATTTGTAAGTCATTTTAATCCCTTTTAAATTAAACTCCTGTGAAATATGTTCACATAGATTTTGTTTAAATACAATTATATGTTCCTAGGCTGGTTAGAAAAATAAAATTGAATGAACTTTTGTAAAAACAAATGTATAGAAAATTTAAAAAGTTCGTGTAAAAAAGATTTACTGCTTTCGATTTTATGGTGGTGTTTAAAAATGTACTGACGGATTTATCTCATTTCCTTTTATGAACGACACGAAATTGTTAATGATATAATATTAAATTGTACAACTTGGTTATTAGATGTTAGCGTTTTCTAAAATTCTAAGTAGCAATTGTTTCATTCTATTATTGACGTTTAATTAAACTTTCTGGAAAATGAAGCTTTGTAACTCCTACAAGTTAATTACTTACTTGAGTGGCTTCCCAAGCTACATTAACGGCAGGACATTTCCTAAGTGCATTCCCAACAGATTTTATGATGAAATCATTCACTGAAGCTTTAAGTCCTAATCCTTGCATCCGTTTTCTAAGATCGGTCATGTTTGATACTGAGGCTTCAACCATACAGTACGCATGGGGTACTGTGCTCTAGATAATGATCAAATAAATATTATTTAAGCGTTTGAGTAACAAATATATTCTTGTCATTCTGCTGTGAATCACAATATAGAGTAGTAAGTGGAAAGAACATACTTTGGATTGCAAAAGTCTCTTTGCTATAGTGCGGCGCATATTTGTCACAGGAAGGTCAATAAATTGTGCCGCGGATTCTTTAGTTTTCTTTTGAACTTTGGGGGCTGGGGCTCCAACTGCAGGTACATCTGAATTCAAAAATGGAGATGCATTGCCCACTTTTGGACAGGGATTTTTTTTGTATTTGAATATTTGCAGAAGAGATTACCTTGCGGAACAGGCTTTAAATTATTTTTGGCAGCATAACTTAATACATCTCCTTTAAGTAACGCTCCATGTGGTCCGTTCCGAGGAACCCTGCTAGAATCCAATCCATATTTGGCTAATAAATTTTTTGCTGAAGGGCCAACCAATCGATTTTGATCTGACGATTTAGTGTCGACGGTCTTTGGAGGAGATTCTTCTTTTTTATCGCTACTTTTTACAGCATCGGTAGGTTCAAGATCTTTTGGTATCTCTACATTTTTCCAGTCTTCGTCTTCCCCAACCAATAATGCAATTAAGGTTCCGACTTTAATATCTGGAGTATCCTCTGCCTTCTAAAATTTCATTATTAGCACAACAATAATATTAATACTTTATTTAGGCTGCGAAAAATGTCTAGTTGTTTTCAAAGTGAACGAGGGTAATTGTCTGGAATTGAGTCTTGTAAAATTTTACACAGTTTTTAATGCATAATTCTGCCAGATAAAACTTAATTTGGTTTCAATTCAGAGTTAAATTATTTTCTAAAAAAAGTCGATATTTTCTTGGTTGGCTTTGGGTTTCTCCGTGATATATCTTTTTATTCTGGTGCTAAGTACTGTTAATTTATGTTTCTTAAGACGTTTTTTCAGAATTACCATGCTTTAATTAATACTTACAATGTTTACAATTGAGTGGAAAGTATTAAAGCGGAGGAAATTACCAAGCATTTTGAATTAATTAAATAAAGACATGGACGCATGCTTTGTGATTTCCTTTTTTTGCTATGTATAAAGTGTTTCGGCACAATTCATGGAATGCAATTTTACTCCGTTTCAAAGTTGACTATAGACATAAATGTAAAAATACAGAAAGGTTTTGTGCAAAAGTTGCACCCGTTGGACAGTTCAATTATAAAAAGTGCATTTTACGTTTTGCCCCCGCGGCCAGAGTATATTAGGGATCAGTCGAGACAAAGACAATTACTTATTGGACCGAAAAAAATTATCAAGTCCTACTTTCGGAGATGTTTACGTTTTAATGAGGATATTAATGTTTATGCTTTAAAACTTACTAAAACTTTAGCTAAGATTCCTTCTTCATCCACTTCGAGAGCCACTACTGCTTTATCCGTCTGAATTTCACATAAAACGTCACCTGGGCTAATTTTATCACCTTCTTTTTTTAGCCACTTTACGATCGTCCCCTCCGTCATTGTGGGAGAAAGAGAAGGCATATTGATTGGTGTCACTCCTTAACGGTTCAAAAAATTTACATAAGCACGCTTATTTGACTGGCTGCAAATATTTGAACAATCGATTTCAACACCTAATGTCATTTTTTGTTAAATTACCTTCTCTCTCTGGAGTAGTGTGGAAGTACGCAGGACAACCTCGTGGAGCAGAATAAACGTTTGGAATGGTTCGTCTCCTATTTAATATTACATCAAAGCGTCTCGTAGTTTTGTATTCACCCCCCACGAAAAGGTTGAACCCACATCGTAGGAATCTTGCTGCCATGACTAGGGCTGAACTGAATCACGAATGGTGACTGCTTGGTGTACTTCTGAGAAATGAAATATTCAATGTAAAATTAATTTTTTATACTTTCATCTTCCCCATAATCTATGTTTTTCAAAAAAACTATGTTCTTTCTTAAAAGAATATTGCTACACATTGCAGGATTCCTAAATAAGAAAATAGTGTGGAATGTGGAAAGCTTTCCAGTTATTCCAAACCTTAACATTTAAAAAAGTTTATTTTTTATAAACATATTTAATAAATAGAGAAAAATTTGATCAATAGTGTACAGCTACTAGGCATTTACAATATCCTACAATTTTCATTAGTATACTATTTAAAAGACAAAACAAAGGAACCTTTTTCTTTTAGTAACAGCTGGAAATAAGTAAACTAGCATTTAGCCAATTTCATAATTAGATTGAATAAGAATCTTTTATCTAATTATACGTCAATAATGATCAGGTATAATATTCTGAATGACTGATATTAAAATTTATAAGATAATTAATATATTGTGTTACTTGATTCCTTAGAGACTAGTGCCCCAATTACCTGTAAATGTGCAAACAGATTAAAACTACTGGAAATCAGTCAGTAAATCCAGAATCAGCATTCAGTTGAAAGTTTTTGCCACCGGTTAATGTTTCTGCAGATGATCCACAGATTCAGTGACTCCACAAAACATCAATGTAAGAAAGGAACTAGAAAAATAACAAGAAAATCATGGAAAAAAGTCTAATTACTTCTTGCAGTTACCGGTGGTGTGATACAATCAGGCTTTAATTAAATGATTTCATATGTTTGCGTTATTAGTCTTTGATGTTAGATAACCTACTGAACCCACCTTTCCAGCTGATACAAGTATTTGGGGAGATAGTCTATCCATACCATGCTAAATATCACACACGAACACACGAGAAAATAAAAATTCGAGTTGAGGAAGTAGAGAAGATTATCAATTCCTTGAATTTACCACTCTTAAATGAATGATTCCATTCAGCTGTACGCCAAGGATAAAGCAGATGAACCGTGGGGCAAAATCATACTTAAAGAATCAATTTTCTACAAATTACGGATTTTTAAAATTCCAATTAAATAGTTTCAAAAAAATTATAAAGTCATTTGGATAGTAATATTTGCTTTATTTATTTTAGTAGCAAACACTGGCCTAAATAAAAAGGATCTACAGATGTAAGGTCTCTATCTTATCAGAGTAAAACTTTGCAATTATCAAGAACTCACCTACAAAGAAATCCGCCTAATTTAAACCTTCCAAAAAGAGATAGAAAAGTGCCAAAAGTTATAAATTTGTTCACTATTGTTTGTACCATTTTTTGTTATGCATTTGTTACAGCGAAGGATTAATTTTGCCATTTTTCAAAGTATAAAACTTATAAGATATGGATAAGTTCATTATTGGATATTGAGAAAAGTAGAATCTATTCATAATTTTACATTTTACAGTTTGCCATAGTATTATTTTTAAGCGCTAATCGGCGCATAACTGGAAGATATTCTGTTAGTATCGAAAGGCTATAAAGTCAATTCCAAACTGATAACTGACTGACATTTGACCCTGACTTAAAGCAGTTTATTTTTGATGTAATGGCATGGGTTACTAAATGGGCTACAGCTCTAATTTTTGCCATTCTAATAGTTTTCCAAATTTGCTTTGTGAGCGGGGGAAGTGAGGGAAATGTGGATTTGAAACAATGTGGTTCTTTAAACTCTGTGTCAAATTCTGAATCTGAATGCGTGCCGGCAGATATAATACACGATGCTGGAGATTTGGGAGTTCAAAAATATGGAAAAGGTTTACTCATAAACATGCACTATTTTCTTTACACTGCCTAATAGTTTTTTATGTTAATATGTACCGGATTTGTAGTAATTTATCTATTTTGTCATTTACAGAAGCCAATGAAAAATGGCAATCTTATTTACAACTTATTGAAAACGCCAAATCAACACATTCTGAAAAAAATACAACGAAAAAGTCAGTTAGTTCAGACAAATCGAAATCTTGTTCCGTGTACGAAAATTTGATTAGCCAAGACTTAGCTCCATTCTCTCAAGGAATTTCAAGAGAAATGATTGAGAAGGCTAGACCAAGGTACGAAAATAGTTTTATTTGTCTACCCCATTTCAAAATATTTCAATTGCCTTTTCATTTTAGACATTCTGATTTAGAATAAAGTTTGCGCCGTCATGTAACAATCTTGAAGGTTATTTTTTTATGTATTCATCCCAAAGTTTTATGAAAACCGCTTTTCTCAGTCAGTATGTAAACTATAAGTCGTATCATTCAGCATCTGAAAGAATCGAAAAGTGAGCTACTATTAATTCAACTATTATTATAAAAATTGTGATGGAAAATTCTGAATACAGGAGAATGCCATTTTTGCAAGTGAATTGAGGCGTCGGAGGTTTTTTATCTGTATTTCTATTTCTACTTTTATGTATTTAATATTTATTTTAAATCACGTAAACCAATGTCAAAAGAAAACCCTTTGTTACTACTTTATTTATCCACTACAACTTTGTATTATATATTTTTATGTAAACCTGCGCGCTGATGTCTAACTTTAAGTCTTCGGAGAATGTTTCATATATTAAAAAATGTTTATATGGCATTTTCAAATTGTTACAATTTTTATTTATCTATTTCTAGGGGAACACTTTACCAAATCATCGACGGCAAATTATTCCGTGAAGACAGTTGTAAATTTCCATCCAGATGCAAAGGAGTTGAACACTTCTTGTTGAAGATTAGTAGTAAATTACCAAATATGGAATTCATAATTAACGTTTCAGATTGGCCGCAAGTTTCGTCTTGGCTTCCTGACCCGTCCCCTGTCTTTTCCTTCAGTAAGGTTAGTAGAATGTTGTACTAACAATAATTACACACGGCATATTACATTACAGAATTTTTTAGTTATTTGAGAACAGGAGCATTTATGCCTATCCAGTGATTCGTAGGGCCCAAAGTATTGTCATGTCACAGACAGTCACAGCCGAGTCACAGTCAAAGTCACGTCATCGCCACAATAAAGTCATTTACATAAAAGTGTCAATCACAGGAAAAAATTAAGTGAGGGTTATTCTATCAGAACATTTAATTTAGTCTTTCAACATATATGACTTACTGCACTGGAAATTATTTAATATATACAACTCCTTTACCAAATTATTTATTTCTATTTTTAATAATAAATAGGTTTTTAGATTTGCATAGCCAAAAGTATACTTGCCCATATACAAAGTCACCTTTTGTATTGTTAATATCAGTAAAATATGTTTTCGTGAGTGATCAACAGTCTCTAGCCTTTTTTATATGTGCAGTAAGTTCAGTATTTAAAATCAAAGATAATGAACAGTTCCGTTACAAATCTTCCATTTCTATTATTCCCAGTTGTTTCTAAATCAATTACTTTAACATGCTTAAAAACTTTTATATTATTTTATTCTGGATTTTGTAAAAAATATATTGGATGATAGTAATAATTGTACGATTATGTTAAATTTAAAAACATTTTGTTTCCCAAAGAATTAAACAAACCGCATAAAGCCTTCAACTTTCGTGATACCATTCCATGAAATTTTTGTAAAAGTTCTCTGCAAATCAAATAATGCTATAATTGTCGTATTTCCAAATAATGAACGAATTATGCGAGCCAATGATTCCGCTAGGTGTATCTTTTAATGCAGTAAATTGTCAAAAAAATCAATAAATTCTGCATTTATTTTTATACGAATTTAATGTTTTGTAAACTATATATTAATTAATATACAAATTGTTTTGTAATGTGATAAAAGTTACCAAAAAATCTTAACAGATCATCATTGGATATTAACGCTATATTTTCAGACAAAAGAGTACGTTGACATTACGTACCCTGCCTGGACGTTTTGGGAAGGAGGTCCAGCAATTGGAGTTTATCCTAAAGGACTAGGGCGGTGGGACTTACTTCGACAATCACTAATTCGCGCTTCCAAAGAGTACACATGGGAAAAAAAGGATTCTAAAGCTTTCTTTAGAGGGTCTCGTACTTCGTCTGAAAGAGATAATCTTATATACTTAGCAAGAAAGAAGCCAAACTTAATCGATGCTAAATACACAAAAAATCAAGCATGGAAATCAGATGCGGTAAGTATTTTTGTTGTATGAATAATACATTGCAGTATCTTACTTTTTAGATAGAATAAATTGTTATGCACCCAGTCTCCTTCAACCATATCAAACAAAAAAAAATCAAAAATAAGAAATTGGAGGATTAAATAATTAATACTATTATGTGTAAAATTATAATATCTAAGTATATTTTAATGTTCAAATATTCTACAGCGACAAAATTGTGTGGTTAATTGCATTTGAATGTTGTAATAGTAATATGTATGTAAACAAACGTATCGAATTACAACAGATCATGCATATGTAATTCTGACTGCTTCGCTTTGAGAGTGCCAGCTGGCCCATTAATATATAAAAATTTGGCGTTAGTGTTTTAATGATTATGACGCGTTTTACAAATAACGTCAAATTGCAACTTTACTTTAAAATGTACGCTTTGAACGTTCACATATTTTTTTTCACTATTTCAGGTATACAGAAAATGTACCTCGTTACTGCCTTCCTATTTTAAAAAAATTTAAGAAAAGCAGCGCCTTGCCCTGCCTTTCCAATTAGATATTAATTTCATGCTACTGGGAAGAAAAACATTTTCTGTATGCCTGCATTATTTTACGGATTGTGTTATCTATACTTTTGAAATTTATGATTAAGTTCCCAATTCCACATTATTTGAGTTATTTAAAATATGATATTTTTGAACGGATGTTTTCAGAAATATATAATACTTCATTGTATCATAGATTTATTTATTTTTGACTGTTCTCGTTTTCGCATAGATAGCCCACGACCTCTCCACAAATTCTCCAAATATTTTTTGATACGTCTACTAAAATATGTGGCCAGCTTTCTTCTACAGGGCTATCTTTTATTTACTAATTTTATTATTTGACTGTGATATATTATTAACATGTAAGATCAGAAAATCTATCTAGGTGCATTGGTAGTTTTTCAAACAAAATCGACTGCTGACGCTTATATTGCAAATTAATGTTACAATTACCAAACTAGCAGTTCAATAAATGTCAAAAATAATGTGGTGGCATTTTTAAATCTAAGATATTAATATTTATACGCCAGGCTTTTCAATTAATATAATATTTTTTGTATTCATTGCTTGTTAATTTGTGCAGGACACGCTAAACGCGCCAGCAGCAACCGAAGTTCCTCTTGAGGACCACTGCAAATATAAATATCTATTTAACTATCGCGGAGTGGCTGCCAGTTTTCGATTAAAGCATTTATTCCTCTGCAATTCACTAGTTTTTCATGTGGGAAATGAGTGGATTGAATTTTTCTATCATGCCTTAAAGCCATGGTATCACTACATTCCAGTTGACAAAAATGCGGACGAAAACGAAATCCAGTAAATTGAAGGATTTATATAATTTGCATAATATATTAATGTAATAATAGTGATAAATAGAGTATAAATAGGTATACTTTTATTTTCTAGGTCACTTATTGAATTTGTTCGGGCACATGATGACTTATCCAAGGAAATTGCTGAAAGAGGTTTTAATTTCATCAAATCTCATCTGAAACTGAAGGATGTAAAATGTTATTGGCATGAGCTTCTGTCAACATATGGCAAACTACTTAAGTATTCCGTCCAACATGGACAAAATATGGTGGAAATTAAATGATTTAAAAGTATTTTAAAAGAACTCAAACGCTACGCTATACATGATTAGCTATTGGCTAATATAAACGACTGAACTATTCACAAACCTTATACTTTTATATAAAAATAAAATCAAACAAGTGATATATAATTTTAAATCAATAAATATGTATTGTCATTGTCTCACTACATGCAATGGTTGGTAATGCAGTAATCAAACATGGATATAGTAAATGTACAGAATTCCAAACGTAAAATTGTCATAAACATATCCCGTAGCACCTTATAAGGTAATACAATTATGCATAATACATGCTGATATTTTGTAAATCGTTTTTACAAGATGTCATTTATACATTTCAAGCAGGAATTAAACAAAATTGAATGAACAAGATGATATTCTTCGTGTAAAATATTTAAGTATTCGTATTAATACCAGTACAATCTTAGTAGTTATAACAGTACATAATCTAGTCACTTTCTCTTCTAAAACTTCTAAAATTTAGATAACCCAATTAGGATCTTAGCAAACCCAAATGTCGCATTGGTGTTTTAAATGAAAATATATCTTAGAATTAATTAGTGCAATGCAAATGATAATAATGTTTATAAACCTGCAAATTATGATAGCCAAAAAGGCAATAGTATATTAGTTTACACCTTAAACCGAAGGAACGACCCCACGCTTTGCGTTTTCAATACTGGAGTTTACAATTGAATGTTAAATTGTTTTTTTTATTATTACTTAGGGAATATTTAATATTTAACTTGGTAAGACAATTGGCGACCACCGGCCAAGTGCTATACTTTAATAGTATCAATTGTATACCTTAAAATGCAATCTTCTCCATCATAATAAGAAGATCTAAAATCAAATATGTATTTGACGTATTACAATAGAGTTTTTCAATTTATTTTTCCCATTTTGTAATAGTAGAGTTTTCTACAAAATTGAATTTCTTGCATGTCTAATTTTTAGCCATAATTCTTAAGTTTTCTACAAACATCAACTTCTTTCATTTTGTAGCACCTTATGAAAAATCTCTAGGGTTCGCAACTTTGAGGGTGTTCAGCCCAAAAACTTGTGAAAATTACATAAAGCATTCAAATTAGCATGGTTTGGGCTACAATTAAAATTCGAAATTAAAAAATCTCATTTTCTGCGTTGACATTCTTTTTCCCCAATGAAACCATGATGTACGATTAAACATGGAATTTTTGGTGAGTTTTCTAGCGAGTTTTCTAGCGATTCCCTATTCAGGTTACATAAACTATAGGATTGACGACACTATAAAAGAAACTGACTAAATATTTCCCCTCTGGTGCAAGCAAAGGTATGTATCTACTGAGAAAGAAAGTTACAAGCTTTCTGAATTAAGTAACTATGAATTTTTAATTTTGCAAAGTTTTTGTTTGAAAATATTATAAATGATTAAGGAATAGAGATGAAAATGTTTAGTTTACAACGGCCAAAAGGCATATTGGTTTCTATTTATGTTGTATTGTGTCAACGTTATTCCCCACGTACTAGAAAAGTCTCATTCATTTCTCTTAAGTATGTTACTATTTAGTACTAATTAGCTTACCTCTATACATTTTGATGAAAATTTACATACTGATATGATATGACTATCTATATTGAATTTTATACTAAGCGGATATTTTAATTATTTAGCTCGAATTCCCAAAGCAACTACCAATAAATTATCAAGGCACAAAATGCCGTAAAGTTTCAATTTTTCGAATGGATGTAAAATGACATTATAGTTACAACCCCTTACTTAACAACTCAAACTGGTTCTCGAACACATCCGTCCAAATTGTTTTAAATACTATTTTTGTTTCATCAAGCACACACGAAGAAAGTTTAACTATGAATACTAACAAAGTTTAGTATTTGTTAATCCAGACCACATTTAATATAGCCTATCACGTTAAATTCTGTACATCCTATTAGTTGGTGCATAGATAGCTATTTAGAATAGCGAAAGAGATAACAAAATTGCAATGACTTAACTGTTAATGTTAGTCCTATCAGGAAAAGAAAATTATTAGAGTACAAGCCCAAAAATAATTAAATTAGTTCTTCCATTTCAATAAATACCTGACGGACGCACATTGAAAATTTAAGCGAATATTTTTGGAAATGTTTTATCGCTTGACAGTTTATGATTTTATGAAAGCTCCTCCCTTAATTAACATCTTACTTTCAAACTTACTAATATTACCAAAGGACATATATTAATTAATCAGATTATTAATTTTTGAAATTCTGAATAGGATGCATACATTTACAATATTGTACGATAGGTTTTCAAGATGTTCCATTTAGTTCATTCTTCCAACTACTTTTTAGCAAGCTCGTTGGAGAGCCAGTCCAACCCCTCATACAGTCCATGACCTTGAGTTGCACAAGTTGCTTGAATATACCACTGCAAAATATTAAAATGACAAGTTACAGCCTCAACTCAACTCCCCATTCAAAATATTCGGTTCAGCTTACACAAAAATGATTAGTATCACATCACAAATCATCTTTGCTTTCAAAATATTGACAACAATAACATACCCGTCTATTCCGCAAGTTATGAAGACCTAATTTGTCAGTCAATTCAGCGGCGTTCATAGCGTTTGGGAGATCCTGTTTATTAGCAAAGACTAGCAAGACAGCATCTCTCAACTCATCTTCTTGCAACTATAATAATTCAAATATGAAAACAAGAAACAGGAGTGGCAAATCGTCAAAGCTCATTGAATTACAAACACGTCATCACAAACCATTTTTTGAAGTTCTTCTTGAGCTTCACTGATTCTTTCCCGATCATTAGAATCTACAACAAATATCAGGCCTTGTGTGTTTTGAAAATAGTGTCTCCACAAAGGTCGAATCTTATCTTGGCCACCGACATCCCAAACCGTAAAACAGATGTTTTTGTATTCGACAGTTTCGACATTAAATCCTGGACAACAAAATAAGCTATTTGATATTTATTGACATTATGTATTGGATATTACACGACATAGGACAACATTGAACACACAACATATGTTTTATGACTGCATTTTGAAATACTTTTTCTCTTTTGTCTTCCTGACACAATGACTTACCAATTGTAGGAATTGTTGTCACAATTTCTCCCAACTTGAACTTGTACAATATGGTTGTCTTACCCGCAGCATCAAGCCCGACTAAAATTTTAAAAAATGTTCAAAACAAAATTATACCTCCAATTTAAAATAAGTAATCGCGTTCGTAATAATTTCGCGAAAGCAACTGTCATATTATTATATTAAACAAATGCAACCTACACCAATATTAATAGGAAAATCTAACTATTTTAGGAATCAAATTTTTCAGTAATCTTACCCATAAGGATTCTCATCTGTTTCTTGCCAAAAAGACGAGATAAAACACTGGACAATGTCAACCCCATATTTGACAAAACTTACTTCAATTCTGCACAAAACGAAATGAGCCGACAGCCGACAAAACCTATCTTACTCCAAGTGACGTGTCGAACTTATGGATGGGCACGACAGCAGATCACTACTGGATTGGCCAACCTATTCTTCTTTAACCGTCCGTCGAAATGCTAGGCTGGTCTTCTATGTAATATGTAACCACGTGCATGTATTGGGAAATCACCCGACAAGGCGAATTGCTACCTTCTTTCTAGCGCACAAAGGCAATAATACAAAAACCTCAACTTTAAGCCGAAGCCGTCCGTTCGAGTTTCCCATGTCCCTCCTCGGGTATAATACGCTAGCCAGATATAAAATTTTCTGGCTCAGAAAACAATCTCTGACAATTTGTTTGTGTCAGAGTTGCAACCTGGCATACTTAATATATTCCAACATTAATTTTAAGTTCTAATTCTTTTTTAAATGCTAACTAGGCGGACTTTAAAAAATATAATTCACTGTGGTTGAGCACAATACTCACAAAATATTGGGCGCACTGTGCTTTCACTTTAACCATTTAAACCGGTTAACCACATTTTCCGGCATATCCTTGTGAATATTTGCTATTTTCAATAAAAAAATTTTAATACTTCTTTAAGGTTAAATTATTTTAGATGTTTTGTAAGCCAGGAAGGGGCACTGGAGGATATCAAAAAGCGAAAGAATTTAATTTCGAATTTTTTAAAATTTGGCTATTAAATCTGTTGCTATTTTTGCTATTCCGTAAAATATAATGGCGAAATAATATATTCTGAAAAATGTCCACAAAAAACTGTGTTCGACTAATTATTTGTTCCTGTTAGATGTCATTTCTTTTGAAATATCGGTGTATTTCATTTCAGGCTGTTCATGGCATGAGATTCTTAAAATATTTATATTATATCCATACAAAATTAATAGTAGCTGTTGATAAACTCTATTTATGTGGGTGGAGATTCTAGTTTGTTGATGAGATATTTTTTCTTTCGTACTTAATAGATTTTCACTTTGTTATTAATTATTTCAAGGTTTTTCTAACGCTTTTTCAATAAAGTATATTTTAGTAAATTATGTGGTAAATTACTGGAATTTTTAGAATTAAATACAATTGATTAAAAATATCCCATTCCGATATAACTAAAAATTCATACTGATATTTATTAGCGATTCATCTGCCAGCCGGTCGCGCCCACATCATCATCTGATGTTTAACTACTCGGCCAACTGATTTTGCTGATTCAATGCCCACCACTTTCTTGATGTTAACCAACTCAACGCACACGGCACACTATCATATCTTTAGTAGATAAAGCAGAATAAACGTAGTCGGAGACAGTAGAATACGTAACAACTAAAATTCTCACAAGCACAATCATCCAACAGCTCCAGTCAGCAATTCTTCAACTCCTGAATCAGGTAAACGTAATGGTCTACTTTTAACATTCTAGATGGCACGCGTATTCATTTCCCGTTCCCTCGGAAAGTAACGTTTTCAGGAGCCAAAGCTGCCTGAGCAGAATGCCCATCAAATTGCACATGCACTTAGCAATCGTCTAGGTATTTACATTCACATCTCACGAATAATAATATTTTTGTATTATTCTGATTCTCTATATTTTCTTTTTATGGCATCTGTCTTTTGAAAGGATTGAGTGATGCTTTCCTTTGAAGTTTTATTTGAATAATATATCGGAAATTGTTTCCGACTTGTCTGAAAATTGTTAGACAATTTTGACTGAGTAATCATTGTTTAGACCAAATTGCCCTAAATTGAATTTGCATGTTTGTAATCATTTTTTGCCTCACTAAGATTTGAAAACAATGAGAACGATAAAAGAAATGTTATTATATTAAAACTAA
Organism: Tomocerus minor; assembly: GCA_009936455.2. Lineage (NCBI taxonomy): Eukaryota > Metazoa > Arthropoda > Collembola > Entomobryomorpha > Tomoceridae > Tomocerus > Tomocerus minor. The sequence goes on along the minus strand of JAAAYG020021869.1, from coordinate 1,110 downwards.
TCTATTCGTGTCTGACATTAATGACAAGAGATTGTTACAATGAATCTAAAAGAGTGTCAAGAGAGACTGTTACGCAATTGGTTTTAGAAGATTCTTCATTGAATCTGGAATCGAAATATAAATATTTTGCCGTTTTTAGCGATTTTTGTAATTTATTGATAACTAATGGTATTATGCAGACGCAGTGTTACACTCTCAAGACCATCTGATATCTACAGAAAACGACTTTATGTATGTAATTTTGCAAAGTATGTTTTCATCCATATAAGAAAGGTGCGGATTATGGAGGAAGTACAGTTGCACTTTAAAATTTAAGAATGATTTGTTTAAGCGATTGATTAGAAATTAGTGAGCACAATGGCAAGCGTAAAGTTTGAACATTTTATTTCTTTTTTGTATTATAAATTCCAAAACCAATACATTATATAATATAATACATATATATATAAAACAAGAGATTGATTGTAACCAGACAGTACCAGATTCATACGATATATGGTATTATTATTTCGTTTTTGCAAATAACTTTTGTAAATAATCTTCCATGACTGAATTTATGTACTTACTAATTCTATATTTTCTTAAGGTAAAACTACATCTTAAAGTCTATTTGTTATGAAATTGGCGATGTAGTTGTCCTGACTAGGAAATCGCCAATTATTCAATATAATAATATTGCCTTGCAAATGTACTAATATACTCCAAAACATGAAATTTGAACCTAGCGGAAACATGGAAAGAAAGATTTGCACTAAATAAAAAACTCCAAAATCTATATGACATAACTTTAATTCCGGCGGTGAAAAATAACAGGATGGGTAGGCATGCTGGCGGAATGATTATTGGCTTTTACAAAGAAATCATAAAACAATATGATATTATGAACGTTAATCAAGATTTTGCAGTTTTCAAAGTATCATCAATTAGCAATACATTTTTTCTAGCTTTTGCCTACTTAGCGCCAACTATAACATATAGTGAAAAACTATTGAACTTAAATCAGTACCTTAAACAGAATTTCGAAAACCAGCCACTACTAACCTTGGGAGATTTCAACGGAAGGATTGGCACTATTGACACATGTTTCATCGATAAGCAAAATAGTGATAA
>JAAAYG020021847.1:0-18325 GCA_009936455.2 Tomocerus minor | reverse complement strand
TGTGGCAGTTAGCCGGGGTGGCAGTTAGCCGGGTGGCAGTTAGCCGAGGTGGCAGTTAGCCGGGTGGCAGTTAGCCGAGGTGGCAGTCTGCCGGGTGGCAGTTAGCCGGACACGATCTAGAAATGCAATATTTATTATTTGCTGCACTATTCACCTACCAGCTCTTCCATCTCTGTCAACCATATCCATCCAATATGGATACTTCTCTGAGAAGTACGGATCTATTTTCTTCTCCAGCACATCGTCAACCTTCTTTTCTTTCCGCCATTTCATCGACTGCAATTTCATCAATTTTTCATTTTTACGTTCTGGCCATTTCACAAAGAATCATATGAACAGATACTAAAGGTGTAAGAGATTTTTTAATAACTTATTACGACTTACATTCCGAAGCATATTTTCTGCTTTATCGGGATTTGAGTCCCGAGCTGTTAAAATCGGAAAGTACAATTAAATAAGTTGTCTAACACACTAATATTTGTAATCTTTGTTTAGTTCAATCAATTTTCAAGTAATTATAAAGAAACTTATTACTTTCCCCAGGAAAAATAAATGTTGTTGTATATCTAATTAATACTTGCCTAGTAAAACTAGATGATATTTGTTATTATTAGTTATTACTGCAAACATGTTGTGTAACAATAAATTATTTGCCTGAAAAAAGATCTAAAAATATAATGAAACCGAAATACTAAAGAGCAGTACGTACTCTGCTATAAAAGGGAGTTTATCGAAGTGAAAGATAAACATAAGTTATGCAAGGGAGGAAATGCCCGTATTCCCTCAAGACATTAAATAAAATTCCAAATTAACAATAAAAAACTATTGAAAAAGTTTTCCCATAACGAAGAAACTCCTTGCTCGAGCACAACATTACTGTAGGTCTCAATTCTCAATACAAGTGTGCTCTAATACTTGAGAACTTTTTAAGATCCGTCTTGAGTGGCCAATTTCTTTGAAGTTATTCTGCTTAAGAATCTAGAAAAATCTTCCTAGAATCCTTTTCATATGCACACAACGGTTAATATTGGGACAGTACCTCTTAGCCATCGAATCAAAAACGGTTCGCCTTTAGATTCTTCTGTCGTTAGAAGATCCGTGGTTTTCTGTCGAAGCTATGATTAAAAATAAAAATGGATTTATTGACATTTGAAACATGAAAAATCGATGTGTGAGGTATAGAGCTTCCTATGCAAAATAAAAGTGAAACTGACAGTATTAGTTTTAGCAAAATGCCTAAATTACATGAGTGTATGTTTTAGATCTTACCTTTCCTAATTGAAATCTCTCTTCACTTGTGGGCATAGCCATGATGAATGATACCTTTTTAAAATACAAATTTCCGACTATAATCGTTAGACGTGTAGGCAATTAAATTAAACCAGCTATGTAGTGTGGTCCTTGCAATCCAAGATTACAAGTAATACTAAAGAATTGAGAAAGGAAGCGACTCGTATTCCTTGTAGGCTTCACTGAAATTTCCAGTTTTGCATACTTACATGGAAAAGTCTAGATACGATTATACAATGTTGCCTATCACCGTGTAATCTTATTCAGCTATTCTATTATTTGCAATGCAGGTATACATGTTTGACCTATTAAAACTTGTTTTCCTTAGCAAGTTTTTAGTGCATTGCTTTTTACAACAAAGTGTACAGTTGAGCTCTGTCAACCTATCCGACGATTCAAGAAGAGCTAATAGAACTTTTGAACCTCCTTTTAATTTATTCTATTCTCAGGGGGTAGCATTTTTAATGCTCATCGAAATTATCCTATTATGCAAATACTCCAGCGTCTTCTGTGGGCAATTCATATGGGCAATCTGACTTTGTGTCAATCATGGTTTAACATGATTTACTATAAGAATTCCAGTTATATTTGATGCAGACGAACAATTCATTAAACTTGCAAAGATAAAAATGAAATCATTCAATAATAATTATAGGATTGTTACATCTACTCATAGAATAAAGTAATTTTAATCTACGCATAGCAAATTACTGTGCTTTAAGATTCTTCACAGATGTATCAATTTTACTGAAACATTGAAATGGTCGGTATATTGCAAGTAATAATTCACGCACTGATTTTTGCAACACTAAAATTATGCAAAAATATGTATGGAGTAGCTAGCTAGTGCACTCATGACTGTCAACGAAAAGTATTATTGAAAAGTTATAAGCCAAAGCAACCTTGCAAAGGACGTTAACTGGCAAGTCTCTTTTAATGGTATGTATATACTAAAACTTTTCGTTAACAATTACAACAGCCATTCCTATCCCTACGCTACAAATCTCTTCTGTCCTTAAATAGCTATTTGTCATTGTCCTAACCTTGAAACCAGCAATCCACAAAGGTAACCATGTAATGTAGTATTGGGAATCCAATTTATCCAATGTAATATATGCATTGTGCAGTCCAGTATTATACTTTGCCAGAATATACAAGAAAAGTCCGGTACAACTACAACTTTATGGCTTAAGGTCAATAAAAATGTTTCACGCTGAAAAGTTGTCTTACACCAACTAAACAGATATCCATAGTATCTAATATACTTTTAGATACAAAAGTCCAAAGTTGAACGGGTAGGGATATCAAAAATCTAGTGGGTAAACCACAACATTACCTATACTCCTTAGATCTGCTATGCAATAAATAAATAAGTAAACAACATGCACACTCGATCTATCATTTCCTACGTCATTTGGATGACAGCTCTGCAATAAGGTGCATTTCTAACTTTGGCTTTGCACTAATTGCTTACACTGGTTAGGTTTTTTGATGGCCACCAACATTTATTACCTTTCTATTTTCAGTAGAGACACTTTTGGGTGCTTCAAATAAAAAGACTAAAATGAATGGATATTTCAGTTTCCACAGCCAGCTGTCCCTTGGAAGAACGTACTGAAAACTACTGACTATGGACCACAATGTGCACAAAATAATTTTAAAACCGGGGGTCAAGTTGAAGGCCTTGAGGACTGCTTAACAATCAATGTTTTTGTGAGTAAATGCATTTTCCAGGTGTTAAAATATTTTGCTCTAGTTTTTACGTAATTAAAATAATATCAGAATGCGCGTTCAATACAAGAGTCATATGCAGAAATAAATGTCTCGCGTTTGCTTTGCTTTCTTAGACAAGAATTTTCAAAATGAACATCATGGATTTATTTTATAAAGTTGAAGAAGTTTAGTATTATATGTGACATTGATGAATATGAGTTTGTCCCCAGTTTCTTTCACATTCCAAATTATTAGTTGAAGGAAATCTTGCAGTTATTTCTATAAAATGCAAATAGCAACTGGTTTATAATAAACTATTTATGGGTGGAATGTCATTTTTTATTAACAGACTCCAGAAAATGCAGCTGCTGCCCAAAATTTAAAGAACTCTAAAATGGCAGTAATGGCTTACCTCCATGGAGGAGGATTTGTCATGGACGGTTCTCCTTTGTATAACCCAGAGTACTTTATGGACGAAGATATAATTCTTGTCACATTTAACTATAGACTATCTTCTCTAGGTAGGTACCGAAAATTATGGCATCTTTTTCTAGGCATGAAATAAATATTATAAATGAACACTTTTCCAAGGATTTTTGAATAGCGGAGATGAATTGATTAGAGGAAACATGGGACTAAGAGATCAACTCCTGGCACTCGAGTGGATTCAGAAGAATATTGGAACTTTTGGAGGAGATCGAAGCAGAGTTACTATTTTTGGCGAGAGTGCTGGTGGTCTGAGTGTCCACTTGATGTTGCTAACTCCATTGGCCAAAGGTCATTCTGTAAAAAAGGACTAAAATTATTTATTAAATTTCTGCACTTTCAGCTGGCAGTTGTTTCAATGATTGCAAAATGTTTGTATTTTTATGTACAGGACTGTTTCAAAAAGCAATTGCGCAGAGTGGAGGTAAGAATAAAGTGAAAATTGCACTAGTAAATACAATTTACTATTGTATCTGTATCTACAAACGTTCCTACATAAATCTCACTTATTCCATTGTAAATAGTTGCTTTGAGTCCCTGGGCAATACTAGAAAAAGAAGATTCTAAGGAGCAGTTCTCAAACGTTGCAAAGAATCTTGGATGCTCATCGGGAGAAACAAAAGAAATAGTGTCATGTCTCAAGCAGAAAGATTTTAAGGATCTTGTGTCCCAATTCTCAGATATTAGTGTAAAAATGTCCCTAAATATAATTTAAAACTGCATGCAAATAATCTTTCTCGGAACAATTAACGCGATTTATCTTGTTTTAGGTAGGTACAATACTTCAAAAAATAATCAACATAATTATGTTTAGGATCCCCTAAAACCTCGATTTACAAATTTTCTTCCAACTGTCGATGTCATATCCGATAATAAAACTTTTCTGTCGGATTATCCAATTAAGTTATTGGAGAGTGGACAGTTTACCCAAGTTCCTGTTATTTTTGGGGCTACTTCTGAGGAAGGGCTAATGATGGCTCCGAGTAAGTTTAATCTGTCACTCATGTTTATATAATTAAAACTTTGTGGAGTTAGATCAGTATTTCGAATTATGGTATAGGAAAAAGGAAATGCATTAATTGAAATTTTTGGTGGATCTAGTACATTATTATGGACATGTCTTACTTTGCAGTATTTCTGCATAACAGAACAATGAGAAAGATGCAGTGGGTAGATCTGGCTCCTCAGATGTTAATGTATCCGAAAAACGACACGATATCCAATGCACTATTTGACTTCTACTTCAGAACAGAAGATAAAAATGTCAACTACATGGATTCAAAAGAAAAACTATTAGAGAATTACACGAATTTATTGACCGAAAGAATGTTCCTCTACCCGTTGCACAAATCCGCTCTACTGCACAGCAAAAATGGGGATCAACCTGTTTTTCTGTACATCTACTCATATCACGGGGAATTCAGTCTGGCGAGATTGATTGATTTGCTCTTGGGAATTACACCGTACCCAGTTGTCAATTTCATCGTCAACTATTTGATGGATAGCATCCGCGTTTACATTTTAGGAGGAGAAGTCACAAAATATGGTGGGAAAGCTGAATTTGCATTCTTTTTGTCAAAAAAAAATCTTTGCTTGCATTACTGAATATTCTGATGTGATTTATTTCTGTTTCATAGGTGTAGCACATGCTGATGACCTTGCACTACTGTGGGTTAAAAGCCTATTTTTTTTATTAATCCTATTAAATTTTTTATTAATTTTATTTTCTCAAATAATTTTGGTTTTAACAGGTTTCGGGGATTTCAAAGAGCCCCTGATTACCCCACGGTGGGGATTAACTCCAAAGATTATCCATTTTCAGTGGAATTTGTTAAGACATGGACAAAATTTGCAAAGGACGAAAATTTAGAATTCATGAATATACCATGGGAGTCTATTAATAATGATATAAATACACCTTTTTCTTTAAAATATTTTAAACTGGATAATGTTTCCCCTGGAATGTTTACAGGAGGGTTTCTAAATCACCTTAAATTTTTAGAACAATTTTTTTAGTTTGATGATTTGTTCGCTAAGACTGTAATTCATTGTATACCTGAGTCGAGTCCCTAAAACATGTCAAGGCCAACAGTACAAAAATGTATTGACAGAAATTGTATGAAACAGTTTGTTATGAAATCCAAATTATTGGTTGTCGATACAAAGGCTAACCACTAATATGCAAAATATAACTAGTCCAATAAAATCCATCAATTAAGTTGTCAGTGCCAGAGTTTCAGACCCAAGTCAAAATTAAGGTGCAGATGTTTATCCTAGTACCTAGTGAAATAATTTAGCATAATAATATTTCCCTGACGAGGTCTGATGCTTAGGCACCATTAATTAATCGAAGTGTTCACTTTACTACTGCTATGCTACCTGTATTTAACTTGATGCATTTTGTTTTTGTATCGCAATTAAGTTGTTAATGTCAGCCAGAATTCAAATTCAAGTCTTTGTGGCTGTGAATGTAAATGTGTGGATGTAAATAAGTTTGTTTTTCCCTTATGAAATGTTTAATCTGAAAGTGGCAAGTACATTGTCATTTTTAATTTTTTATCGTACAAATGCATTTTGAAGCTCATTAATTTTCCTTATTTCTAAGTTCTCTCTGTAACTTATTTCGTAATAACGAAGTAATTCGGTCGTACTTGTAAATATTGTATAAAAAAGGAATTGTGGAAGAAGTATAACATGTTACTATTACAGTTTATACACCTTTATTGACGTAATGGTGAATAGTTCTCTTTGCACTGTAAATATAAAGTGTAAATATTTGGCAAGTCGCGGCAGATGATTGTATTAAAATAAAAGGGCTAAAGTTTATAAATAAGACGTAAATGCACACAGTAACAACAAGATAGCACGAAGGAAATAATTTATTATTTATTCTTGAAAGAATGCGAATGTAAACCTACTTGTTATTCATGTCTAGAGGCTTGTTTGTTTTTGTGTAATCTTTGTAAAGGAAATAAACAGTTAGTTTCCACTTTCCACGTTATTCACATCTGTTTAATTGCAGTAATGTTCTTTGGAAAATTACATAAAATATAATGAGCTTAACTTAAATGATGAGTTTGATGACTAAGCATACTAGCTTTGGTTTTAGATAGAGTTTATAGAATTATAGACACTTAAGATATGTAATTCAAAGTTTAGACTTTAAATTCAACGTAAATAAGTGTGGAAGATGGCTTTTGCGTCCAAGTACAGCTCTAATCATACCTGCAGGATGATCTGTGGGTAGAAAAACTTCGTCATTTGGTTTATGGTCCGTGTTATGAAACTTGGAGTAATCAATGGGATTATAATGCTTATTTGGAAGTCGGACTTCGATCTGAGACATTTGCGGGATTTTCTCTAGAACTTCTTTTTGAGCCAAGTATAAAGTATTCTGTACTGATGGGGAGAATATCCCTGTCTCTGGTGGACCTGCAAATGCATCGAGAATGGCATCTCTAACCGTATTCCTGTTCAGATAAAACAACTTTTAATGTAAAGACAAAATTAGCTCGAGAAGATAATATTTATACATTCATTTTTAGTAAAAAATGAAAGGATGCACTAATATATTTATATGAAATGTCACATCCTCAATAAAAAGATAATGTACCATGCTAGATCGAAGTCGACATCAACAGTGGTTCCATACCACCATTTGGAGTAGACAATTGTGCTAAAAATGCGCTCGGAGAGGTCAGGTAAGGTTGCGAACTCATCATGAATGAAATGCTCGAACGCAGATTGAGTTGTTTTGATGACTCGCAGCTGCTTAAGTCCAGATTTTATTGCAGGCTGACCTATGGGCCAGATTACCAACCATTATATAATCATCTTCCCATTCATTCAGTTTATTTATACTTGTTAGCCATAAATAAAATATTTCCAATATTATACTCGAAACAAATAATGTCATGCGTCCATTGAACTTTTTTAATATTTATAAAATGCAAGGAACTTCTATTTATAGGCAATGGGCAGTCATTAATTCTGATTCTAATGGACTGCACTGTGCGTGCTCGTTGTTCTATAAGAGAACTAAGAAATCAAAATATGAAGACAAATAACTACTTGATTTGTTTTTAAATTGAAAAACAAAGATAGTTGAAAATTTCTAAAATATTTCTAAAAAGGATGTTAAAATATTTTTACAAAAGAATACGTGAAATCCGAAAATTACATTTTTTGCTGAAAATGAGTAAAATGTTCAGGAAATGCGTCATTTATTACAATTTATTGCTTTTTCTCAAAAATATATTTCTAATATATTTAAATCATAATGTAGAAGGGAATGCGTATGGGATCGTCTACATCTATATAGCATCCTTCTACACTATGATTTAAACTTTTATTTTTTATATGTTAACTGCAATGTTTATTTAAAAAATTCTAACCTCCTCTCCGAAAAGTAACGGAGGCAAAGCGAATGGCAGTGGGTGTAGAAATGAATGCATGATTGTGTGAAGATCCGTCAGAAATGAGTCTTTCCCAAGGATGCTCTTCAATTTCCACTTTAGCTTTGTTCACGTGTGAATATTTGCTAAGGAAATGACTACAGAGTAAAAGTCCGAAATCTTCAGGGGATTTAACTCCATGATGCTTAGCGAGAATGTAGACGGTATTTTTTTGGGAATCCGTTGCCACAATATCACTGTTGTCCCCGGATAAATAGTCCTTTTTGGAATCCAAAGTCAACTCTGTACTGACTTCGAACTCTTTGATGTAATGGGTCGGACCCTCTCGGCGGATGTGCAGTAATTTGATATGTTTCTTTCCATATCCAGAATCCACAAAATCGAAATCAGCGGCAATGTCAATTTGATGGGGTCCTATTTGATTTTCCGCAAGATTTTCCGGTTCGAGTTCAACTGGTGGCGAATCCAAAGGGGATTTCCTCTGTTGGAAACATAAACTTTGTGGATGTAGTAAAGTGCTCGGCATTTTGATTTGATTTTTCTCCTCTAAAAATATTAGATTATAAGAGCGTAGCTTTTCGAAATAAGAGTATTATTTTCCCACTGACAGCTAGAATTAACAATGGCAACTTTTCTCAATAAAATTTATGAAAATATTGTTCAACTTTATTAATTAATTAATCTCAGAATAGATTCCCAGAGTGTTCAACACCCAATTCGATGCGTAACTGAAACTCAAATGCATTTCATCTCTCTTACTTATCGTAGCTGCCAGTTTAGCCACGTCGTAGCTTTTTCATCCTTTATTCTGGATTTCTCTAGTTCCATAAGAGAAAAAATATTTTTTTGTTGAGAGGGATCAGTAACAGTAGCCTGCTGAAAGTTAGATAACACATGGAAAAATTTGTATAGACGTAATACATTATTTCATTGATTGTCTTGTCACCAATTCAGTCCTACATCGCCTACATCTTTTCTGTCTTAAGCCAACATCGTATTTCTTGATGGCGTCAATAATTATTATGTAGCATTTTCGAATGGTGTGACTTTGATTGCAAAAATGTATGCGAAGTAAGGATAGTAAGGATGTGTCATACGACGATGCGGCACAAGCTGTAAAAAGAGACGCAAAAAACGTTATTCTTATATGAATGACCCCTAAACATAGATTTAACTTATTCTAATACCACACTAATACTATTCATTACTGTACCCAGCTCCGATAGTATAATTACGTAAGTTCATCAGGGGAAATATCTCGTTTATATATTGTAAACAACGTTATCAGGGATCTTTGACTTCGGGCTGAAATGGAATCCCCAATGTTCTTACTTCATATGCATAGAAACGTAGATCATCCCTGTTTAGTTAGGTGCGTACTAGATATGTAGTACACTTTTGAGCATTACTTGGCACAAGAAATATACTTCCTAAGTAAATCAACGATTCTTCAATATAATGTTGGTTGCTACAAAAATTACTTATATTTAAATGTGAAATTAAGCAACTAATTTTGTCACATGAGGATCTTTTAACTGGCTTTTCCAACTTTTCGCTGAGCAAAACACGGGCCGCAGGCAAAGTATACATGGGACAGGGTAGAATTAGAGACTTAAAACATTTACATTCCGAAACTGGAAGTTTCTGTCTAAGGCCGTTGGAGGAAGAGATAGTTTTTAAAAGACGATTTTAAACAAGTAATTTTTGAAGAAACAAATCTGAGTAGGGAATTTACAGTAGGTGACAAAAGAAAACTAAATAACTTTCTTATTTCCGAACCCAAAAATGAGAAAGAGAGCTCCAAGGGCCCTTGTACTTTCTGACACTTTTCAAATTACGCCCACGCCTACCCTACGCCTACCATACGCCTCTAAATTCTTATCCGAAACGGTCATCTCGGCGCAGGCAGATTACGCAATTACATGAACACGCTATTTATCATAATTACTAAATCGAAATGATATCATTTTCCAAAATGTTTTGACCTTGTTTTTGCATTAATGCCGTCCTTATTACACACAATAAGTCGTTTGATATCTCTTAGAATAAGAGCGACAGAGGTGCTTATTACACAATTGATTATTGGCAAATACTAGTATTGCCTATTCATGCTGATGTAAGCAGAAAAAATAAGTACGTACTGCTGAATATTATCAATGTTGAAACCTACTTGTTATCATTAATAGCAGAAATGATTTCTAAGAAATATCTTTCAAAATACATTTTATTGCCATTTTTTCAAAGTACACATGGTCACGGTCAACATAATCACTATATTACCTAATTGCACTTCTTTAATCTCTAAGAACAGCATCAACTTAATCATGCAATTTATTTGGCAATAACCAGTGCCTAGCATACTTGGCCATTCATTGGCAATATTTATCTCACCACGATTAAGGTTATTTTTTAAAACGACTAATTCCTGCAAGGTGAACTTGAGATGTCCCACTTTGTAGGTATCATCCTTACCAACACGATATTAAAAAAAGACTTGACCGGAACAGATGGAACCAAAAAGGTAAGTTAAGTAGGACGGAGGAGAGTCCATTTCACACGATTGTCGCCACTCAAACGAACTTATCCCTCACAGTTGATATCCGTTTTTCCAAAATCCCAATTTTTGTCCATATCTTTTGCCTTACATGTCCACTGTCATTTAAGCAAACGTAAAAATATGTGACCAAGTCAAAATGCACATCATAACCTCCTCCTACACACTTCAACTTAGGAATTGGCAAGTATAACGGAGCCGTCGTATTTTTCCCCATATGGAAAGCAAAAATTGGGAAATCGTGTGTGAATCTTACGTGTTCCGGTCGCAATCTCGCCCTGGTTCAGTTTTCAGGTAGTTATCTAAAGTCTCGTCAATTTGATGATAATATTATATTATCTATCAATTAATACACAGCAATGGTATCTATAAAATAATATTACCTATTTAGTTTTCATAGTAGAGTGAAGGAGGTCGAGTGTCACAAATCGTAGAAGCTTCGGCTTTGAACTATGCTGCTCTGCAGAGAGAGCACAGGCGAGGTGGTTCAAATACCTGTAACCTGGATGCCCTGCAAAAATGCCCTTCAACCAAGCTATGCTTTACGTAAGTAACTTGGGGGTACGTCAGTACTACGAATAGTGCGAGTGACTGAGAACGATCCGTATCTCCGTGATTAGATTATCTCTTCATTAGCCAATCTCAAAACAGTCAGTACCTTAGTAAGCTGCCTACCGTGGAAGAACGTCGAGAAGTTATTCAGAGATGACATTCGTGAGTTGGTGTAAGGAGATTTAAGCTTAAAAGCTATCGCTCTACGGATCAGCCGATAAGTGAGTGTGCCTGATGCTGGAAACATGCAAATTGGAATGCAGAAGATGCCGTACGAAAATGCAAGACACAGAGACATTTAAATATGTACCATTAAAGCTATATGAATATTTCAAAGCAATATATAATGTGCTAATGAGCACAATGTATTTCGAGAAGCACATTAAAAAGACTTTATACTTTTTTAGTACATTGAAGAAGTCAGGACTTTTTATTCTTCACTCTATTGTTGTTATCTGCATGGCAGAATTAAAAAAATATGCATTAAATATTAGTAATTCATACCAATAATTTATTTTCTTGATATTTGCATCTTTGAAATCCAAATACTATTCTAAACTCATTTGAAACTTTTGAAAGTATTAGCCAATCTCATGAAACATGAATGTATGAAGGACATGAATCTTATATAAGAACATGTTCCCATAACACTAAACAGCGATGTAATTAACTTTAGTCTCAATATTTCTTGGAACAACGAACGTCCGAAATCTTCCAAATAATTTGCATTGTACCAACTTGTAGAAAAAGGACCGTAGAATACTTTTATTTAAAACAGTCAATTTTTATCTACCCATCTTGACAATTGCAATCACAATCTATCCATATTGAAAAACCTTGCATATTTTCATCTTCGATTCCATCACACAATCTTTTCATATTCTTTTTTTTTGCTTCGACCTTTATATTAGATTACCAAGTAAACTTCACTGTCCGGAGAAGATATCCATAATTTTGTTCATCAGTAGTAAACGGATCAAAGTCGAAGGAAATAGGAAAGCATTAAGTGCAACAATGGAGGAAAAATATTTGGACTCTTTGCACGATGTGGATTTGGAGGCGATGGCTAGAGATGAGCTGTTACGTCTTCAAAGACAGTATCGGGTGATGGAAGGGGATCGTCGTGGATATGCTCTTCAATCAGGAACAACGATATCTCGTGCGAATCGTATAATGACAGTCCTTCAGGCAGAAAAGGATAATTTATTGCTGGATATTGGAAATGCGGCGAGTAAAAGGAACCAGGAAGAAGATAAGGGGAATCAGAAACAATTAGCGAATTTACTGAATCGATTAGATGAATACAAAGTAGAAATGAAGGATAAAATCGCTCTAATCAAGGAGGAAGAAATCCATGTCGATAGAATAACTGAAAGAATCGTCAAACAGCAATTAATAATGAAAGCAATATTTGGGCAAAGTGTAACGTTACCAGAGTTGACGAAACGACTGAAAGTCTTGGAAAACAGACTTTATCATGTAAGATGGAAAATGAATGACATGATTGAGAAAAACATATGAAACTAAGTTATTAATTCATTTTCTTAAAGGTAACGACGGCATTTGATAGTCGATGCTCAAAAAACAACGCTCTTCGCGACTACATTAATTTGCTATTGCAAGAAAGGGGCCGTTTTCATCATAGACATCTACAATTGAAACATCAGATAGTGATCATCAAAACTAGAATGCTTCAAAATGTCTACTATGCTACACAAACTTATGATAGCAGGTTGGGTTTTCCTATTAAAACATTAAAATAAGATTTAGATACACTAAAAGACATTCATAAAATACTGTTTGGTTTATTTATCATCAATGCTACTCACCCAGGGACGATGATGTGCTGAAAATAAAGACACTTGTGGAAAGGGACCAAAAGGAATCAAAACAACATGTACATTAAAGCATCATAATCATAATTGAGGACAATAATACGTCACATTAAGTGGTGTTAGGCCAACTGGCCCCAGGACAACTGGCCCCAAGGACAACTGGCACAAAAGGGGAGGAGCTATTGATCATAGCTCCTGCTTCAACAATAATTCATCCCTTCTAACCTCTTAGAAAAATTTGGGTAGGGCCATTGGGTCATAACAGAAGCGGCAGAAGTCTGTGCAATGTTGAAAAACAACGACAGGTGTAACGCCTTGTCGTCAGTGGCCAAGTCCCTTGCATGTCACCAATGCCCCCCAATGCACCCTGTCACAATATCGCCCATGCTAACACCCATGCTAACACCCATGCTAACACCTATGCTAACACCCGTGCTAACAACCATGGACGGACATGAACTTCTTGTTTACTGTGTTAGCATGGGTGTTAGCATTGGTGTTAGCATGGGTGTTAGCATTGGTGTTAGCATGGGTGTTAGCACGGGTGTTAGCATGAGTGTTAGCATGGGCGATATTGTGACAGGGTGAATTGGGAGGCACTGGTGACATGACTTTATAGCAAAGGGACTTGGCCACTGACGACAAGGCGTGACACCCGGCAACCGTCGTTGTCTTTCGACATTGCACAGACTTCCGCCGTTTCTGTTATGACCCAATGGCCCTACCCACATTTTTCTAAGAGGTTAGAAGGGGTGAATTATTGTTGAAACAGGAGCTATGATCAATAGCTCCTCCCCTTTTGTGCCAGTTGTCCTAGGGGCCAGTTGTCCGTTGTGCCAGTTGTCCTGGGGCCAGTTCGCCCGACACGACAATAAGTTGTTAATCTTCCATCTCACAATTATTTTAGGTATTGGAAATGAAAGAGCTGCAGCGAGTATTGCATCATGATGAAAAGAATCATAAATTCCTTGAAGTTAAGAATGAAAAAAGATACCTTATTGAGGATGATATCGACAGGCAGCGTAAGTGCTACAAATAAAATACAAATCGAAGAAATCACTTACTCAATGTAGCAAATTGGATTACATTTAAGAATTATGTATCGTTGTGTTGTTTAAGTTGTTTATTGGAATGTTTCAAATTGAAACATCTTTGGACAACTTATTAGAAAGAAATCGGATAATTTACTTCTTTTATTATTTGTAGGACGACTGGAAGGAATAAAAGATAAAGCCACGGAAAAGGTTCTTCGTTCATACAAGAAAAGTGTGAGAGAGATTCTGAAGCTCGCTGGTATTCAAGATGTTGATAAATTATGTTCTGCTTATCTGGATCAAGAACAGAAAAACTTTGTTCGCTTCCAGTACATAACAGATGTAAATAATGAGGCAAGTATTGCATACAAATAATCAGCAGCTTTTTTATTCCTTTGAAACAGAAGAATAAATAAAAAAGGAGCACTGCATAAAATGCTCCTTTGTCTATTTTCAGTGTGAAGTGATTCGGGAAGCTATCCATCTTATAAAAACTGATATCGAAGAGGCATCAAACGAATGTGACCGTCGACAGGAACAACAGATCAATCAATCAATGCAGAATCGCGATGAAATGCTACATATGAGGTCGCATTTGCAAAGATTGTACAAAACTTTAGATATTGCCACTGATAAAATTCAAAAAGTAGTTATAGGTATGGAAGAAGCATTTATGGCTGCCGAATGCAATAATTCTCCGGTCATCCAGATGTTAGGTCAGTTTAACCATTTTTAACCTAAAGATTTAAAAAAAAATCCTTTCTGCAAAACCTATTTTGCCATAAGATATTAGAAGAGTAGAAATTGTCATTGAGAAAATGAAATTTAAATGCAGGAAATTATACTGGGCTCCATGCGAGAAATCTTAGATTGTGTATCGAGATTCTAGAACGTACCATCCGTGACTTGGTAAGGGAAAAAGCTAGTCTGGAGGCGAGAAAAGAAGCTGAAATCGGCGGAATAACCCACACACATGCACATTATATGGGACCTGTCCATCATAAACAGAAACCAGAAGGTGGCCCTTTCAAACCCAAAGTTATGTTAACTGGAAGACTGAACCCTGCGGAAGAGGATGACGAAGAAGAGAAAATGTTGAGCAAGCGACCGATTTACTTGGATGAATATAAAGCAGCAATAATAGAGCGAATGGCAGTGGCGGGTATCATTGGAGGAAACGCCGACGGTGATGCAGACTCCGAACACTATGCCTCTCACAGTAACTCATTTTTACTATTTTGATTTCTTTTCTTAGTTTTTTGATGATCTATATGAAATGAAATTGTTTTGATAATTATTGCTTTAGTTTCCATTTTATCTCGCGGTGGCCCAAGTGATAAATCCTCAAAGGAAGGAAAACAAAATCTTCCTAAACTCCCGACCCCAGCATCAGTAGAGGTCAAAGGTGGCGGAAGTGGCCACAGTGGACATGGAACTAACCCTGCTTAACAAATGCACATCCTGCCTCATAAAGAAGCAATTCAGATCAATTTATGTAATTTTGCTATCAAAATATGGAGTCTCCCCCAATATTGGTTTGTCAATAATTTATTTATTTTTATCTTATTCCATTAAAAATTGACAAGTATGTGGTTTGCATTTCAACATTTTGTAACCCCAATCAATACTCTGTACACCTATTCAATCAATAAAATACTTAAGACTCATACAGGAAAACATCTGATAGCTCATTTATATTAAGCTACCTACTTATATTTACTTGGGTACCTACTTCAGATCAGAGCTGTAAATTCAGTAAATATTATTATTTGATTAATGTTCAATCATTGTGTAACGCAACTGTACGTATATATTAATTGGCAGTTGAAAAGGTATCTGCCCATTAAGCAGACTTTATCACTAATCAAAAGGGTGATTGATGAAGGGTGATAATGCAACAAGCTTTTTAAAATGAGAACAATATGATTTTGTATATTAGGATTCCAGGCCTTTTTCAGTACCTTCGAGATATTTATTTATTATAACATCTAAGGAAGATTTGAAAATGAACGAAACTATAAAATTCGAGTAATTCATGATAGCAACTTTAAAATGATGATGATTTAATCACATCAAAATCAAATCATAGCTTTATTGTCAAGTCCTTCAGCACAAAAGTGAACACAGGTGCTGTTCTGCCAGGTCAGACATAAATACAATACAAAAATTTAATATATGATGATTAATATGCAGCATTGATAAGGGTTCAATCGGCGAGTATGGCAAATGAAGTGTCCAAATCAAAGTATTTGAATAATATGACAAATAGAAACAATATAATGAGTATGTAGGTACCTACTTAAAACGTAAGAATGGATTATTGTTTTGATACATAAATTTTATTACATAAACCCTAACGGCTTAGCTTCATGGCAGTGGCAGTAGTGGCACTTGAATAGTCAGTAGTTATTCTAGCAAAATTTAACTAACTAGTACATATACAGCATTTCTACCACTATTATTAATAAATAATGATTGACATTTACAGAAAATGAATTGCTAAAAAAGTCTGAAGAATTTGGTTTGTCCCTACCCCACCACATTTCGTGAGCCAGAGCTAGTTGTAACACATTTCCCTGATCTCTGTGAAAATCGCTGTCCTTTACGGCAATTATTACCGATTGACGGTGCTGAAGATCCTAATCCTCCTTGTATAGGATTAGGATTTATAGGATCATTTCCGTTTCTATTATTGTTCTGTTGAGTATTTCTTTGATTTGTTTTCTTATTTTCGTTTACAAATCTTATGGTGATTACTGTACCCGGGTTTTGATTTTCAGTTGGAACCGCAAGGGGAACAAGTGGGCTCTTGAAGAATACGAATTGCGGACTTGGAACAATGTAGTAGTACGGGGAATATGAATAGTTCACTATCCCACCGGCTGCAACACGGCCAGTTTTCTCAAATGTGAATAGCACTGTTATTCCCAGAAATAACTTCACCATGAGTTCAATCAATGAGCTTATCTTTAGTTCCTTCATCTTCATCTCAGACTTAATGCAATCTAAATTAGTAAGATACAATTAAACCAGAAAAAAGAAAATCATTACAAAATAATCCTAAATGAAAATACGTACTAGATATTTTGGAAATCCACTATCCACTTTTCAGTAGGTAGGTACCTAGTTTTCCGATGGTTGTTGTTCCTAAGATCTTCAGAATAGTAATGCATTATCAGAAAATTACATAATAAATCTACTACCTTTCATAACTCGTCGGCCAAAATATTTAGTAATTATATGTGAAACGAAATAGTTGTTTGGCCTGTATAGTCGCTATCCTTCACTAGAGACTCTTTTGAAAGTGACTCTCCTTAACATTATACTGAGGTTTACGCAAGCACGCAATTGCCTTCAAGCAATGTTAATTAATAATATAGTAAAATATGGAAGTTTAATAACCAAACGCAAACCGAGGAGATTTTATTGGAAAGGATTCGCTATTCGTACATGGATGTATAATAATTATTTGTTTCTTTACAAGAATATAATATTGTTGCATGTTGACATGTTCATAAATTGAAAATAAAAACACAGTAGATACATATATTATTATTAATCAATCACAGTTACTTCTTAATGTACTGCATGATGCTTAATTCTAATAATTCTATTGGTGAAAATGCAGTGGTGATAATGACAATCTTATGGCATCTTACTGGGCAGCTGTAAACAGTCTCTGGAAAAAGGAATAAAAAATTTCAGAGAGATTCTTGCTCATTTCTGCTTGTTTTTAGTGTCATATCTTACGTGGCACAGAATCGCTTTCTGTGTTTGGTTGGTGGTAGCCAGTCGAACAAAGATGTGTTCATCATGAGTTCCGTTGTTGATACACTCTTGACACAGGTCGTAGTTTAGGCATTCCAGACATTTGTACCTTGTACCAGTAATGGGTTGCGCACTGCAACCGTCACATGAAACTAATGAGTGAACTGTTAAATCTTCTTCCTCTTCATCATCTTCCACAGTTTCTTCATCCTCAGCTTCCTCTGCATTATTTTCTCCTTCACCATCCTCCGCATCTTCTCCACCTTCCTCTGCACCATCATTTTCTTCTTCCTCTGCTTCTTCTTCAGATTCTTCGACATCTCTAGCAGACAATTTTATCAAAATAAATTTTGGCGTAAACGTTTAATTTTTTAATTCATTCCAGGATTATCTACTGCATGCTGGAAAATGTTTTAATGTTTTGAATATATATTCACAACATAACTCTCTAAAAATTCTAAAATATATCCTATTTCCTTTATCAGGGTTAAAAATTACAAAGTGTAAATTCGGAGAAAAGATTTGAATTGTCAAAAGGAATTTTAATTTTTTAATCAATGTTTGTAATTTGGCAGCTACCGATAACGCTGAACGCATTCTTTGTAGTCATTTGCATAGCCGAAATTAGCGTGAGGTTTGTAGCACGCGACGACACAAGTTCTTCCTCCAACCGTGGCA